>JAKMXC010000161.1:0-99112 GCA_025328345.1 Colletotrichum sp. SAR11_59 | reverse complement strand
TCGTATGCCGTCTTACAGAAGCTTTCTCATATAACGTTGTAGCCTTTTCCTTACGTGGAACCTGGAGAACCGGCAGTTCACCGAGAGCAGTAACGGCCTGGCGAAGGGTTCTCGAAGAACAACATCGGTTCTAGTGAGAGGTCGAGAACTGGGTGATCATGCAGGCATCTGAGGTGCTTTCAGCAGACTGAAGCCCTAAGTAGAGCGATTGATTCACCACAGCATGAAACCGTAAGCTACATGCATGAACAACAGTGTTTTCTGAAATTTGCAGACTCTGTGATGATGTCCGACTTGCGGGAGCACGAGACTTCACTCATCTCTCAAAGTCAAGACTGGGTCCTTGAAGAAACTATCTGGAGTCGAACGAGGATCAATATTTCCATGCCTTGGCTCACGTCGTCATGTCCAGAGTAGAAACACTCCGTCCACTAAGAAAACATAAACCCGACGTCACATAAGACTTAACATCTTCAATGACGATTCTATCCCTAAGGAGTCTCACCCACATAACACAAAACAACCCACTCCAAGCACTCTCCACACGCTTCCCTCCGAAGAACACCCGCCACCAATACGCCTCACCTGTCAAAAAGTCTCACATCTCACGGCTCCCAGGAACTTACACCAGACGCAGGAAAGGGGGGGCCTGGCCAGCCAGAAACAGACTCCACAGATAAGAGCCGAACCTCTGCCCTTTCAAACGCGGGACATAAGGGATCTAATATCCCACACACGCCGAGGAATCCAAACTCTTTTCCCCGGGGAGAGAGAAAGGCGTTAAAAAAAGAAAGAAAAGGGGGGGAAAGACGCACATCCAGAATCACCACCGCCACGCCTTCCAACCCCAGGAACGCGGCTCCCTTACACCATCCCTCAGCCGCATCCGCATCGAGAAAACACACTGGAGGGGGGCACAGTGACACGCAGCCGAATTGACGCCCTTGATTGGCCAATCCCTCGACAACGGGGGAGCAACGGGCGTAGACACATTGACAGCTCGGGAGCTGTGTCCATCCATCCATAGTAGTTCCCAAACATTTGCGTATTTCGCTATGAAATAATGTCAATTACCTCCATTCTGCTGCCCAGCGGCTCGCACTAATGCTCTCCCTTGGCCCCGTCTCCTCGGACATACGAGCATGTCTCTCCTAGCCCTTCCCCGATGCTCCAGAATTTGATGCTCAGGAGCTCTAAGCTCCTAGCTGCGTAGCTAGCAATCTTGGTCGTTTTTCCGTGCAGCTAGATCGTCTTCCTTGGGCCGGCCCCCACGTCTAGATGTCTCTCCATCATAGACAACTTTCCATCATCCACAATCCCCTTCACCTCGAATCTGCGTCAGCACACATCACCAGCATCTTTGCTAATCACCTCTCTTCCTCGAGAAGGGCTACGAACCTCCCCTCGTATCTCGCATACGCGCCACGAACACCGCCAGGTACTGCGTACTACATCAACACCCCCCGACCCCCGCTTTACCAAACAAGGTAAACCGGCGCCTTCTCCAGTCGTACCGCCCTACTCCCCAGAAACGACCTTTCTCTCCGAAGGGCAACACACGAAGAGATCGTCGCTGCACCAGCACGCAATACAAGGCAAAGCAGACGGCAGACCGTAACATAAAACCAAGATAACGAGAACCCTTCCTGCAGCTTACATAGATGCAACATTACACCAACATGCATGTAAAACACCAGGCCTCTCAAGTTTCTCAGGGTCCCCTTCTCCGCCGCCGGCCGCCGCCCGCACCGCACCCCCCTTCAGAAATCCAGACCGCAGCCAGTCCCTCTTTTTTCTTGCTGCCTTTTCGCCACCGCCCAGGAAAAATCGTGTGAATTGAGACGGAAAGCAAAACGTACGTACACGTAACACAGGCAAGGGACGAGGGAAAAAAAAAAGCCCACGCCCCTTTGCCGTTCGGGATCATGCCCTCATCGTGCATTATCAAAACCCGATACCGCAAAAGTCTCCGAACACTCGCTCTCACGCCGTACTCTCGCTCTCGGTGCTCTCACCCCGCCCTTCTCCAGTGGTCCCTCCCCCACCTCCACGTCTCCCTCCGGCTTCAGTGCCCCCCCTCACCCTCCCTGGGCTCCCGCACTGCCCCGGTTATCTCGAACTCCCGCAGGAAAATAGAACCAAGGTCAGAGGCATGCCGCAAACGCAGCCCGCAACCTTGTCCAAGCCGTCTCCCTCCCCATCCCCCCCCCTCTAAACAACCAAACAACAAAACTCTCACACCCAATTCGTAATCCCACTCACCTTACTCAACAGCATCGACTCAGGCCCGAGAAAGTTACACCACCAAGTTACCGAAACAAGCAAAAAGCCGCAACCCACAACAGGAAACAGACGTACCCATACTGCGGTAGTTGAGCAAATAGTGCGTGTGATGTCCTGCATGGCGACTCAAGAAACCCGGCACAGGTCGTAGATAACCTTCAATGGCCACATTTCTCTCTCCGCCATCTAGAGAGGCAAAGGACCCTTGAGGACCCTGAAAACCGAAAGGATCAAACATCGTGTAATTGAACAAGCATCAGACCTGCATAGCTCCGGCCGCCCTCCGCCACCGCCGCCCATCATCCACAAAAAGCCCACAACCCAAGCAAACGCCAGAAACAAAATAGATCGGAGGAGGAGGAGGAAGGACCCCTTCTCTCAGGGCAGTCGGTTCCCGTCAATCAACGCAGCCTGACACGAGCCACAGAGTCCCTGACCATCCATCCACCACATCCATCCTCGGTCCGTCCCTACCACCACCGCAAACCTACACAACAGCAGCTCACCAAATCCAAATACAAACAGAGAGATGGACCTAAGCATTAAACAAAACCGTGGCATTGGCACCGCCAGTGATCAACCGCAGGGATACTCCAAAAAAAGGATAGATAGTCGATAGATAGATCCATCCCCATCGAGCCTCACAATCAGCCTCACCCCGCACCACCTACGCCCCCAAAACAGGCACTAAACCAGATCTCCATCTCCATCTCCCGCAAGAGCCTCACGGGTCCCGGGGGGGCTAAGGGTATCGGGGACAGGAAAAGCACGTAATCACCTCCGCCTCCATGACGCCTCTCCCTCCCACGGGAGGGGACGGATTGCTTGACTCGGATGATCGGATCAACAAAAAAAATCTGCGGCCGCGGAGGTTATCGGACGGCGGGCGGCTGCGGGCAACCCTCACATCAGTTGTGCAAAGCAAAGAGAATTGCCCCCATGGCGGTCAAAGAAGATCGCAGCTGCCATCCCTAGCGCCCAGGTGTGAAAAAGCAATAATCGCAGCGAATGAGCTGAGACATTGGCGTAAGAAGACAGAACACACTGGCCACGAGCCCAACGGCCAGACACACTCAGACCAAATGACGATGGGGAAGTAAGTAGAAATGTTGTCATGATTGGCATTCGCCGCGTCGATTCATTTGCTCGAGCTTTTTTAATTTCTATGTACTAATGCCGTGGGTCTCATCCCGCTCACACTCTTTGGAGGCTTTCCATATCCCTTCATCTTCAGGCTCTATGTAAGCCATCGCCAACATGCCCCAGAGTAATGTCTGAGGCGCTGCTCCGAAAAAAAAAAGTGTCTTCCAGCCACGGTCACGCAAGCTTGAGCGTGAGACATGGCATGCAGAGACCCCAGATCAGCAACCACGCTAGCGTGAGCACCCTGAGGAAGCGTTCCCGATGAGACCCAACCAGCTCTTGTGTTGTGAAACAAATCATTTTCTTTTGTTCTCCGCCCTCTTTCCAATGCGCCGGTGCTGAAATCCCTGATTCCCTGGACCCAAATCGCGTGCCAGTTCATGATGACAATGACCAACCAAGTTTTCCCCAAATCCCTCCTAAAATTGTTACATGCGTGTTTCCGTGTGTTGTCATTAGACCCCCACGCAACATTCCAGTTGCAAATGTGTCGAGGGCAGTAACCAGCCCGTTCCAAATGTTCGCTGTGCCGAAGCGCCGATGCCCAACCCGTTTCCCATCCATGTCGATTCCGTGACCAGTAGTGATGATCCGCTGCGTGAAAATTCCCTCGATGGTGTCATTACGTCGGAATCCGTGGCCTTGTATGAGCCGATTATATCCCCGCAACAGTGTCTGAAGCGCCAACTTCCTCCGTATCGTACATCCACTGGTGACGGCCGTCGTGCCGGGGTGTTGTTCATCGATTGAGAATCCGAGACCTTCCTTGGCTGACCTCTTCACTTCCTCCAACCCACGTTCCAGATAACATGAGCAATGTCGCGGGCTGTATTAACTGTATCAATGACCCGGCCGATGATGCCTTCGTTGGAAGATGATTCCCCCTCTTCATATGGCATGAACATACCTGACGAGGTCCTACGCATGCCAGCCGGTTCGGCGTTCAGACTGCTGGTGGACGATGATCGCTGTAAGCCCGTTGACTTGTCGTCCGTCTTGGTTGGTGATTGCCAGCCCATGGAAGCATCATCCTCCTCTTCATCGTCGTCGTCGAACAAGAACTTTCCAGATCCTTTTGATGGTCGGAGAGTTTCTTGGGAAGATGAGGGCGACATGATAGGGCTTCGGTAGACGCCGGTGCTATGCTTCATTGCCGTCTCTTGTGGCTCAGGCGTATCTTCTCGGTACTTCAATGTCGTAGAAGGAAGCATGGCGATCGTCTTGCCCTCGGCAGCGGCAGCTGCCTTTGCCGATTTTTTCCTAATGAGAGGCATCTTCTTCTTTGTCTTTGACCTCTTCATCATAATGGCGCCTTCATCCGAGTCGCTGTTGTCGTAACGTTCCGTGTCGGCATCCTCATCTTCGTCGTCATCACCCTTGATATCAACCGCAATACACTGAGACACCTGCTCGTTGAAGTGGATGTGCTTCTTCTCACTGCTGGGTGAGATAATGCCAGACGAGGTGCTGGACGGGCACAAATTTGAGCTCTCGCGGCTCAATCTCCTTGACGAAAATGGGAACGTGACGTAGTCGGTTGAGGCACGCTCCAAAGTCGGTCGTGCGAGTCGTCTCCTGCCGTCCTTCTCCTGGGCCTGGACGGCCGCAGCGGCCTGCTTGACCAGGGAGGAGGCGGAAAGTGACCTCTGCAGCATGATCTCCGACATGCTCCTCTTCTTGAGGATAGGCTTTTTGTTGACGAAGGAGTTGTTCTTCGTCAGCCTGGCACTGTTAGGGTCGGTGCTGATAGGGTTCAACGTATTTGGACCCGTCTGCAACGGTCCGTAGAGCCAAGTTACATCACAGTCCTTGAGCCTGCAAAAAGATCAGTAAGAGTCAGGTTTCAGCAGTGCAGTATACCAACCAGTTGAGCGTTTCTGGCGACACCGTCTTGAGCTTGTTTTTCGCCTTCATCCACGTTCTCCATGAAGCATTTTCTAAGCGGGCGGCATTGCTGTATTCTGATCTCCGTGACACAATGAACTTCCATGATGACCAAATATCCTCCTCTTTCCAGTTGTGCGACAGGTAGTCGACGTGTCGTGACGGTTGCGCGCGGACCGCAGTGTCGTCTTCTGCGTGTTCTACGTCAAGGATGAACTCTGGCGTGTTTGGCCGAGACGTGTCGCCCTCGGTGTCGTTATCGACAGGCGAAACCGTGTACGAGTCACCCGTCCTGGGACTTGTTGGTGGTTCCAGGTCTTCTACCTGATCAAAGTAGCCGGACTCCCCGTAATGAGGAATGACGAAGTGGTCGTTGGCATGCACGGCGAGGTCTAATGTGTCGTCGCAGTCGGAGGCGATGGAGACATTGCTGGCGGGCGTTGACGAGCAAGACAAGTCGGTGGACTCGGCATGGGCGGTTCTAGGAGAGGACGGAGCAGAAGATGGCGCAGAGTCGGGATATACCTTCGAGTCCGCAAAGGCGTCGCTGATTTGACTTGCAGAAGCGGAAGTGTGAAAGCCGGACTGTTTCGTTACGAATTTGGGTTGGGAATGCGACCGACGCAAGTTGGAAGAGGAGAAGTAGGTGTTCTCCTCTGACGATAGAACGACAGCCATAGTGAAGATGTTTTGGGCGAATTGAGGAACGTTAGTCCCTAATCGCCGCAACTCCTAAGCAGGAACAAGAAGGATCGATCATAAGTATCCAAGGGGGGGTTTTGGTGGTGACGGATTTGTTGTTGTAGGTAGGCAAGATGCTCTAAGCAGCAACAGCTCGTAGATCGTTGACCAAGAAGTCGGGATCGGGTGGACGGCAGGGAAGAGCGGAGAGGGGGCTGTTTGGGGCGGGAGGATGACGGTCCCTTTTCTTATTCGTTCTACACCAGGCCGTTGGTTATTCCGTGCAGGTTTTTGGTGGCTCAGGACCTAGCGCGGTGGCGTCCCAAGAAACAAAGGCGGTGACTGGAGCGATTCGCGGGGAATTTCGCCAGTGGAAAAGGCGGAGAATTGTAGCTGGCGAGGCGTGAAAGTAGACAGACACACACAAGACTGGCTATGGCTGCGTTGCGCTGGTTTGCTTGCTTGCTGGCGAGTGAGTAGGCGAAGTCAGTGACGGCGGTCGAGGACGAGCGATGGCAGAAACAGATATCGCAGCATTGGAAACGCAAACGGGTGTCAAAAACTGGCCGTGTTGGCGCGGGTGGCAGGGAGAGGGAAGGTATAGGTATTTGTTTGAGTCGGGTAGGTGGATAGTTAAAGGCAGAGATAGGCCATCAGCATGCGAGAGGGAGGGATGGATGGATGGGAGAATAGGTAAAAGTACCAAAGTGGTGGTGCAGGGTTAAGAAGAGGAGAGGGAAAAAAAAAAGGTAAAAAAGTAAAATACTGGGTAGGGAAGGATAGGAAATGGAGTCGGTGGAAAGCGGATCGAGAAGCTGGAACGAAGACCGGCACGTTCGAGCCTGGAGGCTGATTTGCAGGTCTCGTCTCGCCAGCGCAGTGGAGTTTTGGCCTGGGAGAACAGAAAAAGTGGGAGGCGGCCAGGGCAAGAGACGACAGGACAGGGGGGGAAGGACTGAGAGACGAGGGCCATGAGAAGGGGTCAGGGACGAAGAGGAGGGGGGCAGAGTGCAGAGATGCAGAGGGGCGTGGGAGATGACGCTCCGGGGTGTGTGGGAGACACAGTTTTTTTTTGCCTTTGCGTCTTATTATTCGGGAAAGGTGCTTGATGGTGCAAGCAAGGGTGATGGTGGGAGGACGTAGGTACTTGGACCCCCTCTCCGCCTTCTCTCTTTCTGTGTGAGTGTCTGTCTACCTTTGGTAGGTACGGCGTGATCCCCTCCCCAAGACGTCTACGTCTCCAAGCCTCTGTTGTCCAAGAAGGTCCAAGGGCGTGGGCTGTGGGTATGGTGGATGTACATGATGTAGGGACCTACCGCAGGCAGTACATAGTACACTACTTTGTACCTACGGATGGAGGCGAGGGCGTGGGCTGGCTGGCTGGGCTGGGCTGGGCTGGGGGGAATGCGCAAAGTGACGGGACTTTGATGACTGACTGCAGATACTCCAGACAAGACACCCAAGCGAGCGAAGAAAGTGACCTAGACTTGGCTGGGGATTGGACTGAACAGGATTGACAACTGGAGAACCAGACATGTCCTGCTTGGTTGGTGACTGGGGGATGTGGGAACCGTGGAACATAGACGTGGACGAAGACGTGGGCTGGGGGGGGAGCCGGGGGAAGGGACCGGGGCACCAGAAGCAGCAGCAAGCGGCAACGACAGCGGCAGCAATGAGTGGTGGTGAGGTGAGTGTGCGGTGCGGTGCGGTGCGGCAGCAGCAATGCGAAAGGTACTTTGCCATAGTCCGGAACGCCACCGAGTACTTTACGTACAAGGGAGCTCCTTACGTAGGTATCGACTTACCTACGGCCGGACGACATGGAGGGGCACGTACTTTGCCCGAAGGTGCAGTGCTGTTGCAGTGGAACTCTACCGCGAGGTAAAAACAAGCAAACCGGTGTGAGAAGCATGCGTGGACGGCTGGATGGATGGATGGAGAGCTGGCCGGCTGGCTCGAGATGCAAGCACAGAGTGAGAGCGAAGCAAGGGAAAAAGGTACAGTTGAGGATGGCAACCCATACCATACCGATGCTGAGGGTATGAGGTAAGGGGAGGGGAGGGATACGGCAGAGAAGGAGTGTGCAAGGTGGAAGGAAGCAACGCAACACACGCTACACACACTACGCAAGAGAGCAGTGCAGCAGCGCAAGCGTTTATCAGACATGCAAGCCAATGCACGCACACAAGATGCAAGTGTGGCAGCTTGCAGCCAGACCGACAACTGGGGTGGGAGTGGGAGTGGGAGTGTATCGAGGGCAGAGGAGAGGAGATGCAAGCAAGACGCGAACTGTATGTAGCGTACAGGGGAACAAGTACTGTGGCACATACCTCGATGCTTATTTGTCGATTCTTACTACCGACAAGACAATGATGGATGACTGGACGAGTTCACGCCATGGGGGGTTGGGGGAGGCAGCACAATATATATCTGCAAGTGTCCCTTCTGAAGCTCACTCGATCAAGCCCGGGCACGCAGCCCAGCGCAGGAAAGACACGAAACGGCGAGACGGCGAATTCGGCGTGGGAGTCGGTGACAGACCGAATCGTTGGTCAATACCGGATAAGATAATCAAGTGAGGTTTGGAATTCGCAAGGAGTCGGCTAGACGAGGTGACGAGATGCGGAGGCGGGATGATGCGCCTTTCTCCAGGTTCAAGGGACGCCTTAAGACAAAAACCCCAAATGCCCATTTGAATTACTTCGGAAGGGATGGACACTCTCTTCCAGGGGAAGCACGGCCGGGTAATGGGCAGTAAAGTGAGCTACATGCGTGGCGGGCGACGGGATAGTTCAGAGACAAGACTGGAGACTGGACGATCCGGGGCAAGGCACCGCCAGATGAGAGAGCGAACCGAGAAAACTTGGCCAAGACGATGTAGCGGAAAATCCCAGCCGCTGGAATTCGGGGGGCAACGTGTGTTCGAATACACGGCTGCAGGAGCCTTGATGGTTCGTGGAGCTTTGAATATCAAAATGCCAGTGCACCGCAGAGCAGGGACGTCGGGACGTGGCCGGGAATGGATGCTGATTGTCCGGTACCAGAGACAGCCGCCGTGTGCAGCACGCTCGTCCGACACGGTGCCGTACCAATACGGAAGCACCACAAGAGGTGTGCACGGTGACTTCTGGGGAAATGGGAGGTTGCAATCCCAGCCCAGGATACCACGGCACATTGGATGAAATGAAGACGCCCAGGTACCGGTTCTGGCACGAATTATAGACGCGCATGTAGTAGCTTCATCGAGATGTGCTTGTAGAGACACTGTTGGTTAAAGCGTCGAGATGACAGTGCATGCCTCAAGCATGGAAACAGACGCCTCTCCGAGAGGCCGACTGGGCAGAGGAATGATACCCGGGATGCGTGGGCCCCGATGATCTTCAGTCTCTTGATCTGTGGTCTTCCGCCGTATCCAGGCTTCAACTGCCTGTCTCATTCGGCGTCCCTGACACGAAGACGTCAACGTGGGGACGTTTGTCGTTCTTCTCAAACCATCCCGGAGACAATCACGTCTTGCAAGTCAGGTGATCGAGACACGAACCCGTTTTGCCGGTGGAACAGAACACAGGTACACACGCGCCGCAAGTGCCAACGGCAGCAGCCTGCGCGGTTGTTTTGGGTCGTTTCTCGACTTGGACCTCTGAGCCGAGAAGTCGAAGTAGACGATAGCGTCGTAGACGAGGTCGCATAGCACTGAGGGAGTTGACGACGGAGGCGACGACGAGTGCTTCAAGGTATCCATGGACCAGACTCGAAAGGGCACTGACAATGGCGATGGATGGACATTGGGTCTAAGGCCCAGGCCAAGTTGCGATCCCCGGCTGGTCGGACGCCGCAGTGTCTGAGGGTTTCGGTAGGGCGAATTTGCAATCCTATTTCAGACCAAGGCCAGTCGAACCCAGGGCGAGCCAGGCAAGCAAAGGGAAGAAAAAGGACCCGTTGTCCGCCTGCTGGTACGCTGGAAATTGGCGAGGCGACAAACGATCCCCAGTGACAGGGGGCCGTCGGCAAGATCCTGGCAAGGAGTCAGGATGGAGCGCAAAAAGTATTCTCGAAAACTTTTTTTTCTTCGCCCGCCCCGGACAACTTCCACGTTGCTGTGCCCACTGAGGACAAGGCAGCTGGCGAGGCCTCGACCTTCTGGCGGAGACGACGTCTGTTTCCTTCCCTTTGGTGTCTTGGTCTCGCCCTTGTAAGTAGTCACTGGCTTGTCTGTGAGATTTTTCGTGGCACCCGGGGCTTCAGATTTTCGGGCGGCGTGGAGGATTTGGCGCCGCTGAAGCCGAGAGTCCGTCTCCTCCGTATGCAGGCCGCGTGATGCAAGTTGGGGGTCCAAGACAGGTCTGGAATGGATTCGATAGGTGGGCAGAAGAAAAGGGCAGCATCGAAGGACGATGGCCGACATCCAGACGACGAGACGGCGGCGAACGTGTGTTTGGGAATATTCAAGGGTCCTTGATGCACTAGTATCAGAGATAGTATGCGGAAGTGGTGCATTCTCCCTTTGCTTCGCGCAGGGTCTCATCTTGATATTACCGTCTCCATTGGTGCCTGCCAGATGTTTTCTGTTGCTGATCATGCCGATCTAAGCTGCCAGATGCTGAAAACCCAAGATGTCGGCCTGTATCTGGATGAAGTCATTGGCTGAGGGGAGCTCCTTCTCTCGACTTGTCGACTTGTCGTATGTACTTGCCAGTGTGGTGTTCGTACCTTCCTTCCCACTTCACCTCAGTCCAGTCACAGTCACAGTCCAGGCAGGGTCGAGGCGAGGCATGGCATGGGTGCAGGTGATCCACATTTTCCGGCTGCTCTGTGGGCCATCGCCAAGGATGCCTTGGGCATGACCGGAACCTTTCCCCGGGTCGACGGCCTTGTCACTCGGCGCTGCTTTTTAGCGTGCCATGGACTTGGACACTGCGGGGCAGCCCGTACCCTGCTAACAATTTCTGCCCCCGGCTCCCTCCTGCCCAGGTGTCGGCGACAGCGAAAACGACGATGCCATTTGTTACGAAGTACGCGGGCAAGTGCGATGCTGCCTTTCCTGCATCGAATCCGAGTGTCGAGTGTCGAGTGTCGAGCGCCTTCCTACCCTACGGTACGCAGCAAGGTACCTTGTCTTTCCATCTGTGCCTATTCGCACCTACCTGGGTATCGTCAAACTACTTGCAAGTACCGACATCTCATGAACCCTTCAACCACCGACGATACCGACATCCTTGCAGCCTCTTCACCTCGGTCAACCTCGCACAGCATTCGGTCGGCCGTTCGGTGATACAAGCACAGGGCTTGGGTTGGCTCCATATGTCCCCCACGGCGACTCCATTGATGGCCTCGTGGCTGCTGGGGCTGGGGCTGGGCACTCGGAACTCGACAGCCTCCGCCTCGTTTCCGACAATGCCTACCAAATATCCGTACGAGGTACAGACAGGTCATACTGCAACATCCCTCGAATGTCCGACAATCAATCGCCATACATACCCGACGGCAAGGCGTTGACTTAACGAGTCTCTCTACCTCTCTCTCGCTCGCTCGACTTGCCTTGCTGGTCAAGCGCAACATGCCTCCAAAGGCCCAGAGACAGACACACGTCTTGGTCTTTTCGAGACCCCTCCGACGGCATGGCAAATGTGGTACCGCACCAAGAAACCACCCATCCATCAGGGGGTATGATGCTATCTCCTGGCCTTGACAGCCGCGCCATGGCATCATTGCCATCATCATCCAACATGCTGTCCTCTCATCACTGCCAATTGACCCCAACCATCTCGATTCTCTGCCCCTACTGCACGCTTGGGGGCTGATCGCCATCCGCCTCGTGCACGCTCGTCTTAGCTTCAGGCCCTGTAGCGAGGGGAGCCCGAGGAATCCCAAACACGGCTTGGTCTGCGTTTTTGCCGTGAGGGCAGCCACGCCGGCCTCGACTTGCAGGCATCCCCTTCCCGGCCTGGAGTGGCACCTGGCAGGCCTGGACACCGGTAAACCCTTCTGCGTCAACTCCAAGCTCTAGCTCCAGGATCGTCTGTCCCAGCTTGACCCTCTCCTGACCGCCAGCAACTGTTCCTTGGGTCTCAAATAACGTACGCTTGGCCATACAGTACATGTCAAACGGGCTCAAGCTCCATTTGCACCTCCAGCTCCAAGCTCCCCCTCTCCGCCGAGGCTTCACAATCGATCGACACCACCTCGGCGGCTCTGTACATCTTTTTGCTGGTGGTTTCGAAGGGTTAGCACCAGTCATGGCCGCCGCCATGCTGATAACATACTGCATAGTACACTGGGGAACATCTGAAAACCCAACAAAAAGCAAGCGTCGCCAGCAGCCTCTGCAAACATCAGGCAAACTTTGTCTTCAGAAGGCTTGGTGCTGCGTGGATGTAACCTCAGCACCTGTTACCCCAGAAAATTGCTACCACAACCACCCGACATGTTCCGCGAGGTGCCGTTGGTGTTGGCGGCTGGCCTCCTACGTGCACAATGGCAGTGTTGTGTTCTTAGCGGCCAATCCAGGCCGTTATCGCGGCTGACACTACTGCTACACCCAACTCTGTTTTTCACCTCAACCTCCACTCCTTGTGATTCGATGCCATCCTAGCCTCCTCCATGGTCCGCTGTCGGTGGTTACACAGCCCGTCAAGCACCAATCGCCAGTAGCTTGGGGTGTGAGATTGCCGACTAACAGCTAGCTGCACAACGTCTAACGCACCGCTGCAGTCTTCTGCCTCATTCTCGGCCACTACCAATTGTTCCTGATATCGGCCAGTCCGCTAGATGCAAATCATCCGGTACTTGCTCGATGAGCTCGATCGACGACTTGAGGACCCTTCATTTCGCCCTTTCTCACGTACCTTTGCCCCATGCGACGGCAGTGGTGCCGCGAAGCTGCAGCGCCCATGGAGAAAGAGACGAGGATGATGCCAGAGGATTGGCTCTGACAGACAGAAACTCCAGAGCTTCTGGACTAGCGTGGCCTTGGTAACACAAGGCGTCGATTTAACGCGGTCCTGAATAAGGATAGGTATCTTTAATTACCAAAGACAAACCATCGTTCCTCAAAGGAATCGCGGGGAGGAACATCGATCGATATTGATATTGAGATATCTTATCAGCAAGCTCTTGGTTCTGCAATCCAGTACCTTGAGCGCCTAATTCCCGCAAACAACCATTCAAAGGCGGATTCGACTTCCCCGGCTTCCGCCAAACTCTCCCCTCATATGTAGGCAGCAAGCCTATCTATGTTTTCCGTTACGTTGACAAAGGTCGGGCTCGCAGAAGGATGAACACTCTGGGGTATACCCAAACCTAGCATGGTCAGTGCTATCAAGGCTTCGTCTTCCGAGCCCGGGGAGGGCATGTCATGCACAGAAGGTGTAAATTGATAAGAAGATGTGGGCACAAGCATGAGAAAGACTGGCGAGGCGAGACGACGGCAAAGCTCATGGCAGGCAATGCCTTGCAGTGGAACAGAGCCGGGGCGGTGCCTCGTTCAATATTGACTCTTCATCTCGCCCGAATCACCCCGAGCTGGGCTGAGGTTAGGTTCGGAGAGATGTCTCATGAAACGCCAACTATTCTTGTCGTGGCATCTCGCGTGTCACTGTTACGGCCGCGGAGTCTGTCGATGAAAGCGATTGACGCATTCGGAGTCTGGACTGTGCAACGGACGAATGGGAACAGAGCCAATTCGGTACCTTGGGCAGCACAGGTCCCCTATCGCTTTCGCTCAGACTTGCTGACTCTTGATGGGACTCCACGGGGAAGAGGGGGAGACTTTGAACTGAATTGCTTGGCTCTGGAGAATCCCCATGGGCAGCGGGTACCCAATTGCAGCAGCTCCATCCGCCACTCACCGAGGCTTCAGGGCGAATCCTTCCCCGGCCCTCCAGTGCCTCCACAACTCCGGACGGATACCTCTGCTATGCGATGCTGCGGTGCGACGGTGGACCGGCGCTGACGCTGGAAGGAAACGTCCGATGCTACTATGTATTCACAAGTTTGGACGGGACACTTTCCAGTCTGGACTATTGACTGAGCCATCGAACAGGATTATCTCCTCAAGTCCCGGGGGCCCTAGTCAGAGGCCGCAGGCTCATCATCAATGTCGCCAGCCGCTCGTTCTCGGGGACGGAGGCATGAATGCCTTTCCCCATGCCCCGCCAGCCTCATTCTTGCAGCGTCTCGCGCAAGAGGATTGGCTTTGTTCCGGCATCCTGTTCACTGCTGTCGAGCCGACTTAGCGGAACGGAGTATGTTTAGCAGTTGTTTCCCGCTGAACGAACGACCTTTCCGTAACCTATCATTGCACACAGCCCCCGGGAACCACAAGAACCCGCCGCAACTTCAGCAGCAGCACCGCTGAATGGAGCAGGGACACTGCTACGGGCTGGCTCAGCAGGTCTAGAACTCTCGGACAGACAGGCAGAACGGCGGCACGCAGGCAGCCACTCCACCGTCTCTGTGTTTCCTATGCCGCTCCCCTGCGCTGCACCGCACGAATGCATTGAAACCTGCCATCTGCGCCAACACGTACACCATCTGACTGAGGTATTGTGAATTGCAATACAATACCTACGTCCAACAATTACAGTTCAGCTCAAGATGGCTTCTCCGCGTTCTTTGACCGTTTACATTCACACCCGACATGCTCCGACGCTCGACATCTGCTTCTCCAGTTTTTGAGCGTCTCTGGTTTCTCCTCCACCGTCTGAAGCAAACTCAAGTCTCTGGACTGCGGGAACCTTCAGTTTACCGCCAGCTAAACATGAACCTTTCGAGCTGAGGCCTTAGGCTGGCGTTTGCTTGTTGCGCATCAAACCCACGAGGCTTTCATTCTGCCACTCCATGACCCCTGCTGGAGAGGCGCTGACATACAGATACGACTACAGCAACATACCATGTCATAACCTCTTCTGCCAGACTCTTCTGCCTTGGCTCTCTCCGCCTTTCGGTTCCCTGCTACACCGGCCACGTCGACTCATCCAATCGATGTCGCATGTTTCAGACCGTGCCTCCGTCATGGCTTTCCCTGACGCTTGAAAGGATGGTACGGAGCTGCAAGTCGACGAACAACAGCCCACGGCAACAGTCTCTTGCACAACTAACCGTCCAGCTACGTTCTCATATGATTGATTCCCATCCATTCAAACGGGGCAGAGGGTTAGCTTTGCGGATCTCAAAGGAGGCTTGCCCTTGCGGCGTACAGATGGCCAATCTTGGTGTACTGTCGCTGAGGTTGGTTGTGTATGCAACCTCTACACATCAACTTAATCCTGCAGTACGTGCTGACTAGTCCAATTCACTAGCCAGCTGCGCTCTCTGGCTAGTCATTGGCTCACCTACCTCTCTGACAACGCCAAAAGTTCTCCCAGTCACCGCATCGGGCTCGACAGGTCAGTGCCAGCGCCAACAAATCTGAGCCATGCGACATCGCTGCCAGGCGCGAGCCACTTATTGGAGCGGTCGCTAAGGAGACGGTTGGGACTCGAGAAACCTAGGAATATTCCCTTGCATCGGAAGAGAGCTTCCGCCACTTTGGGCTTATCTATATGCATAACGACTGTTTGTTAAGGGTCGCCGTCTCCAACCTCACGTACGACACCAAAAGTCTGGAGGTGGGGGGAGGGGGAAAACCAGAGATAAGATAAGCTTGCCAACGAACGCAGACACCTAGGTCGTTCCTTGTGCCGTTGCTGCCGTCCCCAACACCAACACCACCAACGGCTACTCCCTGGCATTGCCGGCCATCAAGGGCAGTTCGACAGTCTGCGCCGTGCAACATTGCCAGGTAGCATCGTTTCGTAAAATTCACGTCTGACTAGCCACCGTCGACCGGGCTTTCCTGCGGCTGGTATCTAGTCTGGGGCTCAGACGCTTGATCTCACAGACAATGGAGGCCGCTGACTACAACCCAAGCATCACTATCCATTGTATCCCATCACTTGAGTCCATTCGAAAAGGGTCTAGAAAAGGAGACTGGCGCGTACAGCTTTCCATGTTTGAACGATCGGGGCGTCGTCGCGTTTGGTTCCGACACCAAAAGTAGACCTCGCTCAACTGTCCGGGAGCGGACGGCATCCTTAGGACAAGCTGGACAAGAGTGGGCTTGAATTTCCACCGCCCTGATGCCCTACCGCAAAGTTCGCTTCGCCAAAACCTTCTTGTGGGAGGGTGCCATGCGGGAATCAGGACCCTGATCGGCGCGTTGTAGCTGCCACTTTTCAGGCTTTCAAGGCTTTTCAGTGGAGATGGACAGTCGGAAAGTCCAAACTTCATCCGAGCCAAACGCTGTAATTTGGACAGACAGGGTTTACGCTCGCTGAAGACGGAATATATCCGCTGATGCTCTCGTTTGCTATCAAGTAGACACTGGACTTCAAACTTCTCCAGAGAGATGACTGAGCGCTTCGGCGAGACTTTAGCGAGGATTTGGCGATGACTTGCGCACACGTTCCATGATATGAGAAGACACCCCGGCTTAATGTTCACGGTCTTAACCCAGTCCACGAAAGCTGAGCAACAGCAGTCATGAGGTATTGAGGGCTAACGAGCCAGACAACTGAGCAAGAAGCCGTGGCCGTTGGTTTCCTCGGTGTGTTGTCCGGAATACCCAAATGAGCCCTTCCGCACAGACGCCCAAGAGGTCTTCACGTCACTGTTCCATCATTAGACATGGCCATCGTCTTGTCATGGATGCCGCGCCGGATGCTCGCATGCATTTGAGGAATCGCAAATTGCACCGCACTGGAGGGATTCTGTCCAAAGGCAGGGGCCAGCTTCGTTCACCTGGCCGAGACGATAATATGCAGAGGCTAATGTAGCTATATCCCAGGTGTTCTGCAGCCCGTCGCCGCCAACGGCCTCGTCGAGTGGTTTGTGGTTTTAGCGAGCACACACACGCTCCCAGAGATCGTGGGTCTACTTTATGATCAGTCACATTGAGGCACTTTCGATCATCTTGGGTCGACGCCTAGCCAGTTGCTCAACGCGACGCAACATCGCAGTGACCCTGGTCAATTCAACAAGGATGCCACACCTGCCACCTTGTCGGGGAAAGCCTCCTGCATCCAGACTCGACGAATCTGCAACGGGGGTCCGTTGATGTGGGTGGGCAAAACCCCCACTCTATGCTCCTTACGCCTACGCTGATGCCGCAATATACAACTCAAGCAGACGAACATCGCAAGCAGTGGTGCTTATTTGATTGATCAGTTCTTCACGTCACGTCCCTGTGGCCGCCATTGATCAACCGGCCAACGCGGCTTATACACAGGGTCTTGGTATGGTGGAGTTCCGCCGCTTGGGAAGACATCACGATATCTCTCGTAGTCACTCCCTCGCAGAACCAACAACTGACTAAACAAAGCCCTGCGACTTACCATCTGCAGGCTGTTGCAACAGGACGACAGTGTAGACCTCGGCGACCTTCGGCTTCTTACGCGCGCAAGTGGATCGGCCTGCTGTCTAGAGCCTTGTTGCCTCACTCGTTTTCAGCAACATATCCGCTCAGTGCCGCAGGCATGCGGCAACTCCGTCTGCAGACATGCTCCGAGACCCTAGGCTTCCAAGCGGCCTGGATGCATTATCACGACGATCTCGAAGCTCCAGGACCAACCCCCCACGGAGACACGACGATCAGATAGGTCTTGCGACACGCCGAAGACGCGAGGAGGGCAACCCCTTGGACGCGCAACATCGTATTGAGCCTCAACTTCCTGTTCAGGGACCAGTCCCCGGTCGTCATTTGACCTTTGTGTAGCCGCCTATGACTTTGGAACTCTATCGTCGCATCGAAAGTGGCTTTCAAAACCGTCGACGATACCCCTCCGATACGTGGAAAACCTATCGCGCAGCAACTGCATGCAATCCCTTCACCTCGCAGCCACAGTACCTGCGGAGCGGCCTCCGCGTTCAAATCCCTTCGAGTCGCGTTGAGCTGGGGCTGATCTGCGCTCCCGCCTTTCCCCGACTGCACTCTGCACGCCAGCCCCGGAAAAGATCCTGGTTGTCGGCGAATTCTTGACGAACACATAACAGATTCTAAACAATGTCCAGCCTGCTGCTCGCTGCGCCATCTGAAAATAGCCGAGCTCTCAGTCGCTAACACAAGATTCGGTCATGTCAGATTGGTAAGGCAAATCGGCGGCAGCATCAGGATGTGCGGAACAACCTTGTTCGCATCATCTCCGTCATCACAGCTGGCGCTGACTTCATCATACTGCATATCCATAGCATTCATGTTATTCGCGCTTGGCAGAGGGTGGCCGGCCAGTAATGGATCCCATTGACACATTTTGACGTTGAACAGGTCAAGCTGACATCTGCAAGAGTAAGAAAGTAGCTTCAACGCAGAGGCCCGTCTTCGCAACGTTCTACACTCCAGTTCAAGCCAAAGCAAAGATCAGACTACTCATAACGCCGATGGCGAATTCTTTCGTCAGCTTGATCCAACCCAAGCTTTACATTGGTCCTGAAAAGCCACTGAAAAGGCGATGGGTTTCCAGCGACGACCCAGTCCAAAGCCGTTAAGCCGATGGAAGCTCGGTAACGTCGGCCGTTGCGTACGGGATCAGCCCGTGCATCGAACGGGGGAGAAGCCGTATGGGTGCCGGCGATGCACCGTTACGTCGAGGGCCCTGCGGAAGAGTCCACAGCCGATTGTTTCCGCCGAATTAAACACTCTCGGTGCTGAGCAAACCGTCAGACAAACACGGTGGCATTGGTAAAAGTGTCTGACCGGAAAGCTGAAAATGCTTCCCCGCCCTTCGAGTTCAGCTCAGTTGCGGTGCGGTCTGGAACCCAGCGGCTCAAATCTGGAACTTCACCCCTCAGGCTGTGCGCCGTATTCGTACGCAGATCCTTTCCCCGTTCCTGCCCGTCTCATTTTTGAACGCCTGTGTGGCATTCGTCCGTCACACCCAGAGGTTGGCCCGAGCAGCACCGATCGATGGGTGTGTCTTTCCCCAGACGTTGGGGTGCAGTGTTTGAGCCTCTGATTGAACTGTCGATTCCTGGGGCTAGCACGGTCAAGACAGGGCTTCCCTGTGCTGATATTGCGCGGGGTTTCGAGAACGACGACCACAAGCTGCCCGCCACGTTCCCGCGAAGCTTTGAACTCTTACGGAAACAAAAAGCATGCAGCTTTTGAAGAACGCGGGGGGAAGGTTTGTCATACACCTTCGATGAGGCTCATCCTTCAGCTACAGAAGTAAGATGTGAACTCTATGCATTTGACGTCTTCCATCTCCTCGGACTTGGCTGGGGAACGCGGGGCAGCAGCAGCTACTGTCTCACTTGGCCGCGCGGTTGAATGCAAAGAGTGCATACACGCCCTAATGTCCGAACGAGCTGCCCTTCGGAGATCTTGATTGAGGCTCATTCAGGGGGCTGGGTCTGGGGCTGGGGCAAGCAAGAGCATCGACATCGATGATGGGGAATCCTTCAACTGCTGCAATCATGAGCATAGACCAAACCTAACCGCGTGGTGCCTGGACGTCATGGCCCTGCCAAGTTCTTGACCCCGCGCCACTCGAGACATCGGCATCAAGCAGACGAAGTTCGGCTTCTCAAGCCAGTCTCGACTATCGAATTGTTCAAACATTGACGAACAGAGTTTTGCTAGAGAATCACCCGGGATTATCACCTCCATGGCCGGACGCCCCTTTTCTTGTCGCCTCCAGCTCATTTCCATCTCTTCATCGCGGTTGATACAAGGGCTAGCCAGGTACGGGCGGCCGGCCGGAAGACCGGGAGGTCGGGAGCTATGGGTGTTCCCTTATGACAAGAGAGGGTGTGCGAGAGAGTTGTGTTGGGCCTTCTGTGACAATCGCGTCTTGACGACAGGTGTGTGTCTGTGTCGCGAGGTACGGAGCTGCTGTATTGCCCATACGCGGTGGTGCGTACTGGTAAGTATTGCCGTACACGCGCACGCGGCAAAGGGCCATTGCGATTGCGCAGTATGGGTAGTGCTTACACCGGGGAACCGGGGGAGGGTTACCGGTGAAATGCCGGGAAAAGACGCGATAGCTCGGTTGAAAGCGGCTCGTTCGGACTCTCACTCTCACTCTCATTCTCATTCTTGCTCGTCATTAGGCAATCGTCTCGTCTCGAGGCTCCGGCACCTGGCGCAGGGTGCGGCATAAACGAGTGGAGCAACGTCATTCACGGTTGGGGCGCTTGGTGTTTAACGCAGGACGGAGCATTTTTGGGAAAGCAGCGAATTATCTGGGGCGTTTTGAATTATGCGAGGCTCGATTACTCACGCAATCACCGGAGGAGCCCCGAGAGGCTAAGGTAAGGAGGGTGTGAGGTGAGAGCGGCCAGTGGGCGCCCAGAGGCTGCCGGTTCTTGGAAGGGGATTATCATTATCAGGCGAAAGGGGGGGGAGGAAACCAGGAAAAAGAAAAGGACCCGGGGGCGTTTTGGGAAGCGTTCTCGGCATGCCGTTCTTGTCGGATATCACGACCAACCATGGTCCGACTAGCCAACACTTGTTTCTTCCGAGTGGGCAAAACATTTTACCTGGATGGCCGTTGGCGGCTGCTTGGAGTCACGAAGGTGGTCCGAAGCCGAGGCGCGGCCTGTGAGCGGCCGAGGAACGACGAATTTGGCCACAACGGAGTCGAGTGCAACATCACTGCCTTCGCAACTGCGCCGCGGCATAGCGTGCGTGAGGTGCCTAGAATCTTGAAGCGGCCGCCGCCCCGTGGCCAGTGTGTCCGAAGGTATTCCCGGCGAGCGGGCGGCGGCTCTTTGGGGGAGGTGGGAGAAAAACCACCGCCGCCCCCAGCGCGCTCCCAAGCCTCCCCCCCCGTTTGCGGAGCTGGAGGTCCTGAGGTTTAGGCGCTGGCGACGGAGTTTTTCGCGGTGGTACGGCGGTCGAATTCGATACGGGGGCCCCGGTTTTTCCTACTCGGACTCTTTTTTGCTTTATTTTTGTCCACCGCGGTGGGAGGACGAGGAGGACTACGGATAAGGGCTATTGCCGAATGGTTCGCCTCCGTTTACTAACGCAGACAGAGGATGTCGCCGCGAACGTGGATAGCTGCGTTTTAGTCGGTTCAACCACGCGTAGCGACCAGCGCCCGTTTTCTATGATGTGCAGCTAACTAAGAGCCAGGGGGGAGGGCCCCATTTTTGGTGGTGGGTGCTGTTGGTTCGTGGTTGTTCAGTGTTGTACCTTGAGCCAGCGGAGTGGCGCCGCGCCACTGCTGGTTCTGTCTTACACGAACGCGGCATCTTGGCCGAGGATCCAACTACGAAAGAATCAGGAGATGTCGAATCGGCTCTTGGGTGATGTTGAGATTTGAGAAGTGAGCAAGTACGTTCGCGTTTTTTTTTTCCCCGTGTTCTTTGCACGTGTGATCTCCGGTTATGTCTTGTGGCGGGAGGGGAGCAGCTCTCGGGGATTATTTCCCCTGTAGACAAGTGTGCCTGGTGGTCTGAGATTTTCTGTTACGATTTGACAATGTTGATCGATCGGGGATATCTTTTCTCGGATATGAGTAGTCTGTGGAGTAACAGACTGATGGTGATCTGGGACCTGGAACTTTCAGTCTGAGGGGGGTGTGGTTGACAGAATCCCCATCAGCAAGGTAGGTATACCAGATAGAAGGCGAATTCAGCCCGTTTACGCACGTCATTACCTACCGCTTCCCGACAGCCCAGGGTGTTCACTGGGTTGTGTTGTCCCTCTCTGTATGCCCGTTGTTGTGTAATGGCGGCGACTATGCAAGCAGTCAGCCTCGTGGAGCCGTGTTACGTGGAACCGGAGGTCCTTGGCTTCACTTTCTTATTGTTGGATTGGCACCGTGGAGAGGAGGCGTTTTGATAGGTAAGGAGGCGAGGAAGAGGGGGCGTGTTGTTGAGGCGGTTACTCCGTCTTGTCGTCCTGGGCGTTGTTGCAGAGCTGGGGTTTAGATGTGGGATGTATGCGCAGATAATGGTGCGTTTACCTAAAGGAATACCGGTTGCGTGCTGTTGTTATTGTAATAGGTATTTTGATACGGCGCGGTTGCGTAGTGCCTCTGGTTGTATCTATCGCCTTGTGTGTGATATTGGGACCGTCTTCAGAGCGCGCATATGTCGTGCACGACGGGGACAAGGGATGGGGATACGCGAAATCTGATATTGGGAATTGGAACGAGAGATTCCACGGGGAGCCACAGCTATGAACGTGTGGTGTGTTTGAGAGGAAATGATCGTCTCAGTGCATCTTTTGCATGGCAAGCTGTCAGCACGTTGATGTTCGTTAGGTGTTGTTGGTGACATGTGGGTGGGATTTTGATGTGAGGCCTGGCGCGGGTTGGGTTGGTTTCCGGGGTTCCCCGGGGGGCAGGGAAGGGTGGTATTGACGGAGACGAGGAGGTACGGGGTTTGGTTGGGTGGGTGGCCTGAGATGGGGGATGTGATGGATTTTGGATATGGAGATGTGAGAGGCGATGGGTTGACGGGAGCGTGTGCGTGTTAGTTAGCTGAATGGTGTTGTGAGGTTGCGTGATTGTTATTCATCATCTAGCTGGTGAAAGGGACCTGTGTCACGACGAGAGGGCTACCCGAAGGGATGGACCGGTCGCGGAGCAAGCTGTGAATACGGGTGGCATGGATTTTTGACAGGTCTCACGGTTCAGAGATGGAGACGTGGAATGGATGGAGCGGGACGGATTCTGTGTGTGTGTTGCATGTTGCATGATGGATGGGGGGCAGCGGCGGTTGTTCTAGCCCCGCTTGACCGGAGTAGAGGCCGCTCGAATTGGTGTGTACATGTCATGATGCAGTCTGCCTCTTCAGGGCCAAGGGACTTTGGTGCGCTGCCCATTTATTCTTCGCTGTCGAAGCCGTGGCTTGCATCGAGAGCGTCGTGTGAGTGGCAGAAGTGTAGATTGCGAGATTCTGGGAAGCGGGGGAAGGGGGAGGGGACGTTGGCGAACGATGGAGACGGGGCGACGGAGGGAGGGAGGGAGGGTTGCACGGCGTGAGAGGTGTTGATGGATCAGATTTGCAGAGGCTCTTTCTTGGTGTTCCGCGAAGTCGCGAGGCGTTGGTGTTTCGTAGATGCTACTACATGCGGTGGAGGCCTGGACTTGGACGAGGCATCGTCGTTTAGGGACGCGCCGCTGCGGAGCTGCGGCGCCCGGGGGAAGAGGGGATGGATGGGGGTTTCTTATCACATGCAAAAACACTGCTGTCTCCCGTACCTCCCCGGTCAAGATTAATCTATCACTTATCCTGTATGTAAGAAGGAAGTGGTGCTGGAGGTGGAGGCGGGCAGCAGGAGGGAGCCGCATATGCGGGAGAATGGATGGATGGATTGGATGCACGTCGTCTTGTTTGGGTATAGAACGGGTTTGTTATTGGCATTATGCGATTGGGGGGCTTGGCTGGTTGGTTCGCGAGGCTGCGGCGGCCCAGAACGACCTCCCCTTCCCCGCCAGGCGAAGGAGGGGGTGGATGGGACGCCTTGATGCTTCTTGTCTCCTTACGTGCGTCTCTCTTGTCTCTGTCTCTTTTTGATTGATTGATCAATGTATGGCTTTCTCCCCCCCGTCACCAGTCCGTCAGGGTATCAGCACGTTATCTCCCAGAGTCCGAACCAACCCACTTCTGCACCACGACCACGCACCCACTACGTCCCCCTCCCCGCTCGCCTGCAAGGCGGCCGATCAGGCGAGTGCTGACACGTACCTAGGCGGTACTCGAGGTGAAATGAAGGAGGTTGGCAGCGGTAGTTGAAACGATGCGGACGGGGGCGTGGTTGATGGCGGGCGGGTTATTGTTCTTTTTGGTGTTTTGCGAAAGGGATGCCGCGCGGGCTTGTACACCGGCTGCACGGTGAGCGAAGCGGCGCGGGTTCTGGAACGGCCGGGGGCGAGTTCTCGGTCAGGAACGGAGGTGGTGGGTGGTGTTGCGGCCGGAATGGCGTGAGGAGGGAGGATGAAGTGGTTGATGGAGGTGTTGCCGCGGAGGACGGACGGATGGAGTTTTGGGCGCCGTGTCGGGTCGGGAGTGGTGGCCTTTCTTTTTCTGTTCATTCGGTAATCGTGGCATCACTCGTCCTCTTCAAGACTGGGCTGGTGTCAGGCGTTTTGGGAGGGAGCTCAGCTGTCCGTGGCGAAGGCGACTTCAGGGGGGATGCGGAAGCTGGCGCAGAACATGCGCTTCTTGGGCGCGACGTCGCGGACGTCGTAGATTGTCATCTCGCCCTGCTTGTCCGCGTCGCCGAGCTTGAAGCGGACGCCGAGCTCCTGGTGGACGCGGTCGAGGATGTCGTTCAGGGGCACCTCGTCGTCGGACTTGAGGGCGAAGCAGTGGACGTGGACCATGGGCAGCTTGGTCGACGTGTGCGGCTCGAAGAGCTTCTCGTGGCCCGCGTAGATGCCCTTGTAGTGGTGGACGAAGGTGTAGGCGGAGGCGGGCAGGTTCATAACGAAGTGGGAGATTGTTGGCGGGACGGGGATGCGTTTTGGCTCCGGGGGAGGGTTTTGGGGTTTGCTTCTGGACTGCTTGGGTTTGATGATGGCGGCGTCGCCGCGGGTTGAGGCGGCGTAGACCTCGTGGACTGCCTCTTGGATGAACTTGCGGCCGTCCATGTTGTAGGGCCGGACGTATTGTGATACCTGAGGCGTTTATTAGTTGAGATACGTCGTGTAAGGTGTTTGAGAGACAGACCTTGTTCTTCTCGACGGCAGCAGTGAGATACTTGAAGCTCTCGGGGTTCATGTCGTTGGCGAAGACAAAGACACCCTTCTTTCCCGCCGGTACGGCGAAAGGTCCGATGCCAGCCATTACATCGGCGACGACCTCGCCCGGCTGGAACATCTTGATGAGCCTGGTGTGTTCGGGCTCGAGCTTGCTGTTCCAGTAGACCTTGGAGTAGTCGAACTGGAAGACGCAGTCGTTCTCCTTGACCTCGACGTTCATGTCGTCGGGTCCACTAAGAACTTCATAGCCGAAAGTCCTAAACTCGGACTCGTCGCCGACGTTGTCGACTTTGTTGATGACGGTGCGGATTTTGGGGTTCTTGTCGAGGATGACCTCGGCGATGATCTTCTTGTACGGGAGGTACCGGTCCCGGAGGTTAAGGTGGGCTGCTGTGGTAAGTAATTGCATCTCGCGTGAGTCTCGTGAAACTTACCAACGTGTCCGGCGGTGTTGAAACCCACGGGAATCTCCACGTGAAGTTCTTCAGGGAGGATGGAGGTCATCACGTCGACTTCGTCATGAGTTAGCCCGCATCCCAATCGACACACAATCTTCACTCACGATAGCTCCAGTAATCGTAGTCGAGCTGCAACTCATACGGGACGACATCCAGCTCGCCGCTCTTGACACCCTCCTGGAACACAGGTCCCCATGTCGTCGGTGCTGGTCGGCCGTGTTAGTCATACCCCTCACTCACAACTTCATCAGGGGGGAAATACCATCATGCTTCACACCAGGACGCAGTAGCAGGCACTTCAGACCAGTGTTTACAGGGTCAGAGCGGCAAGAGTCCAGACGGTCCAGATCTAGAAGCTCCTTGGACTTTTCAAGCTGCTTGCGGTACTTTGAGATGTTGCGGTTGTCCTTGACAGTCGCCGCCGCAAGCTTCACGGTTTTGGAGAAGAGCGAGCGGTCCAGAGACGTCGCCGCGTTGGCAAGAGGCACCCGGAAGCTTATCATCTCGTCAGAATCAGGGGTCTATTTAGCTATTAGTTCTTCTGTTCTAGCAGTGACCGTGCAAGAGCGTTACTTACTGCCATTTTGATGAGTCGATGGAGGGGGGACGATCATGGAGGGGCAAGGCTGAGGAAAATTCCGTTTAGGGCTGAAGGACAGGGGTCCTTGTAGCGTGTGGCGCATGTGGCGCAGACACGAGGCTGGCCTCGCAATTGGGCGCGCTTGGTGGCTCGAGCTTTCAGAGCGTGATGTCACTGAAGCTCCACGATGTAAGCGTCATTGATGATTGGACGAGAGGCATCAAGGGATGGGATAGCATCTGTCGACTCAACTCTATCCACGAGACTGGATTGATGCTAAGTCACTTGCTCAATGTTATTCGTTGGAATCTGAGTAAGAATCCAGCGACATGGTTGTTTCCGTTTGAAGGAAGTTTGTTCTGGCGCGTACATGTGGCGACGACTCAACGGTCCCTGGCTGAACCGAACCTTCTTTTCACTTACACACCACCAATCACCATCCACCTCGCAAACCATGTCAAAGAAGAGAACGTTAGACGCGTTCTTCGCGCCGAGTGCGAAAAAGACGCGAAAGGAGGATGAGACCGTCGAGGCTGTACGTGTTCTCAACCTGTGATGTTGCTGAGGCTAACGGACTGCCAGATTGGAAAGTCAACTCATCCGAACTATCCCTGTCCCATCGTAGAGCTAGCGTCCAGTATTAGCAAAGAGCTCTCATCTCTTCCAGCACGTCCGGGTAGGGAAATCAATGACCAGCCAGACCTTGACTTGCTCTACTTCGAGCCATATGTCCCGTCATATCTGGCAAAGGATCTCTTCGAGTTCCTCCGGGCAGAGCTACCATTCTACCGAGTTGAGTACGACATCAACAGGGGCGGCGTCAAAACTCATATTCGCACGCCAAGGTAGGCCCTTCTTTATTCCAGAAACCGCCTTGTAAGCCTTTTAACACGTTGCCAGGTGGACAACGGTCTTTGGCCTCGACGAGACAGCACGCTTCGACGAAGATGGCTCAGTTGTAGACGTCAAGTCCGGATTCAAGGTCGAGGACAAGCGCTACCAAAGGTATCCGCCTCGGCCGATTCCCAAGTGTCTCGATGACCTCCGCCGCTCCACTGAGGCCGCGACCGACTGCAAGTTCAACTTCTGCCTGGTCAACTACTACGCCTCGGGAACAGACAGCATCTCGTTCCATAGCGATGACGAGAGATTCTTGGGTCCAGACCCCGCCATCGCTTCGTTCTCCCTCGGCGCAAGGAGAGACTTTCTCATGAAGCACAAGCCCATCCCCCCGGACCCGGAGAACCCAGACAAGCCAGCCCCAAAGCAGCTCAAGTTGCCCCTAGGAAGCGGCGACATGATTCTCATGCGTGGGCGGACGCAGTCCAACTGGCTGCACTCGATCCCGAAGAGGACCGGGAAGAACGCGGAAGACGGCGGGAGGATCAACATCACTTTCAGACGCGCAATGGTGAAGGATGGAACTGAGAATTACTATAACTACAACGTCGGGACCGGGCCGGTCTATCGGTGGGACAAAACGATGCGGGAAATGCGGGTATCTTCCGCCAGCGGCCAGCTCAATGAAAAGCCATGAGAACTCTAATCGGGTATATGCGCAATGCCATTGCTTATTTGCCTTTGCGAAACTGTGCGCTTGCGAAGTTGCGGAGCGCCCTCAAGAAGACCTGGTAACCGACGCCCTGGTTGTCGGGCAGGCAGAAAATCTCGGTGAGGCGGACGGGCCAGGGAGGATAACCGTCGAGGTCGACATAGGGACCGAAGTGGATGAGCAGGTCAGGCTCGGGCATGATGCCCTCGGACAGCTCGGCGTCAATGAGGTCGATGCTGATATCGCGGGGGTGGATCTTGCCCCTCTGGGACATCTCGGCAAGAGTGCGGGTGAGGTCGACCATGGACTCGCGGCCGTCCTCGGCGGAGATGAAGAGAACCTTGAGGTGGCGCGGGTCGACGCTGGCGAAGTCACCGTGGGCCGGGGACTTGAGGATTTCGTCGGCGTGAGGCATGGCTACGGTGAGAGAAGGCTGGTGCCGGCCAAAGTAGGCGCGAGACTTTTGGATGATGGCCTGCTGGACGTGAGGCAGGTAGCGCTTGAGGAGGCCTTTGAAGGAGTTAGTCGCCGTCGCATAAAAGTAGCAAGGAATACGCACCTGTCCGCTCGTACACCGTCAAGACGGGGATCTTGGCGCAAACGCACCAGACAGCAATCTCAGCCGCCTCGCCAACCAGTCTCTCCAGCTCAGCTCCATGTCTGCCGCCCTCTTCCATCTTCAGAATCACGCTGAGGTGCTTGGGCTTCTTCTTCAGCCCAACGACGTCGCGCTCAATGTACTCTGGTGTCCGGTGGTGGTAGAACATGACGGAGGAGACATGATAGCACACCAGGTGCCATGCCTGTCGTATCCTAATGTACAGAGAGAATATGGCGTGGATGACGGTGTAAATGAACAGGTGAAGCTTCTGACGAAGTGCGCGTCGCAGGCCAAACCGGCCGGGACGAGGAACATCTCCCTCTCGCCATTGCTGTCTCGTGTCTTCCTCGGGTGTCGGCAGGTAGTTCTAGATGCGCAAAGCGTCAGCTGATGGTCCCGCCAGGAGCTCCGGAAAGGACAGCTTTTCCACGTACGTCGATGATTTTCCTACGGTTCTCCTCGCTGATGACACCGTTTTGGTATTTATCGTCGGTCCTGTAGGCCCTGCGATCTCTCGCGTTGAGCGCCATCTTGGAAGGAGGTTGGGTTCTCGGCGGCGCGGTCAGTCAAGAGGCGCGGTGTCGGCGGCGTGTGGAAGCTGCAGGTGGGATGACGGGCGTAAATCTGTTGAGGGAGAGAGAGAAAAGTCGAGGTTCGTTCGGCCGGCGCAGGAGTCCGCGATGCGCTGATATCAGGCGTATATGTGGTCACTCTGGGGTCGTACGCGGCGTGTATGCGCAGTTTGCCGTTCGCTCTTGGCGGGAGGATGACGACGTCTCGGGGCGAGGAAACTTGTTGAAGCTGGCTAAGTCGGTCTTGTCGGCAGGTCCACGGCAGCTGCCATGGATTTCCAGATGTACACGGTAATACGACATTGGTTGGGCTGGTGGATTCCTAGTGGATGCTGCGCCGCTACGTCCAGCAAAGCTCCCTGTGGCTGAGGGCTCAGCTGAGCTGTGCTGTCCCGATCTTGCACTTTTGGTGGGCTCCGGCCAGGGAGATTGGCGGCCGGAGATACGTACCCGACCTGCCCTGCATTTGACCATCTTAGCCACCCGCTGGCAGCCGAGGGCACGGGCTCCACCCGCGACAAATTGGGCAGACTTTCGGGGCGCTCGACCTGACATGTCACGGCATCCCCGTCCGGGCCATCGGTTCTCCTACCAAGGTTCAATTTGACCTCCGTCAGTCACGTTGCTTGTGGTCCCATCGATGATGGAGCAAGTTCTCTTCGAATTCTCATAACTCATGATCTACCTGAATCGTAGTCTGTTTCGTTGCCAATTCTCGTGTCGTCTCACGAGCTCATTCGTTGCTAGTTCATTCGTCTCGTCGGGAACCAAGGCCTCCCAGGATGTCATCACATTGACATCATCCTCACTGAGCCGCCTTCTTTCCCATCAAGCAGTCAATCTCCTTTCCACCATTCGAGCAGCCAGGGACGTTGTAGTGCACTCCCTCGAATCCCTCATCGTCCGAGTAGGAAACCGGAGTCATGGTTCCAAAGTCGTACTGAAAATCGAGTCTGTATCCCTCCTCCGTCAGAAGCATCTCGGTCTTGTCCTTCTCCTTGTTCACGTCGCGGTCCATGCGGCCCGTCTTGTCGATGATCTCTCCATTCGTGGCCTCCATGGCGCCCAGAGCAGTCATGCGGGGGAAGGCTTGCTTGAGGCGGGCTTCCTCACCCCGGGGCTGGTCGCGGCGCAGCTGCCACTCCTGAGCGCCGTACTTGGCTGCGGTCTCAACCCAGGTCTCGCTAGTCTTCTCGTGCTGGTTCATGGCCTTCTCAAACTTGTTGAACTGACGCTTGATGACGCCCTCCTCGCTGTCGTGGGGGACGATCCAATCAGCATTAGCGAAGATGGAGTACACCAGCTTCTTGAGGCCGCTGTCGTAGTTGTCCTCGGATCCGTTGCGCAGCTTGCCGTAGATAGCAACCCACTTCAGCAAAGCGCTCATGAGGCTGCTGTCAAGGTCGAAGCTCTTGGGGCACTCGCTGAGGATGACAGACACGCGCTGGATGAGAACACCAGTCAGACCGGGAAGGGACTCTCGCTTGTGGTGCTTCTTCCAGTCCTATAGACATGAAAGAATTAGTAAAGCGCATGCTAATGAGATTGCAGCGACTCACGAAGAACTCGTCAACAGCCTTGTTCGCCTGAAAGAGGCTGAGCTGCTTCTTCAACATCAGAAGACTGATGTTTGGGTTATCACCGCCTGCCATTTCGTTGTTGAGGTTGCGTTACCGCACCACAAAACTTCTGTGAGGCAGGAAAGATGTTATGAGTGGAAGGTGAGGAAAATAAGAGGACTGTGATAGAAGGAGTAATTGAAACAGGCTTAGAGCGTGGTTTGTGAAGAAGGGGCCTGACTGTCAGAGGCAATGAGACTTTTTGTTGTGAAAAAGGGAAATTTGTTGACGCGGCAAGCCCGAGTTGCCTTTAAATACCTTTTTTGAGGCAGGTAAGGTCAGTAGGTAGTTCAAAAACAAGACGAGTGCGGAAGCTTGAAGGCGGAAGGAGAGAGCAAAGCTGCCTTGGGCGGGTCCAGGTTTACGCACTACCTTAGAGCAATATGAAAGGAAAGAGTAAGAAGGAGTTGTGAGGTAGTTGTCAAAGGAGGCAAGAAGCAGCCGAGGCAGTCCAGGGAGATGGGGACAGTTTGTTCCTTCCACTCCGTTAGGTATGTAGAGGAGCTTTGCTGGCCAGGCAGTATCAATTCTGCATATGATCCGTATCCTACACCTTTCCTATACTCGCTTTGATAGTCGCCGTCGTCGTCCATCGCCGTCGCCGTCGTCGTCCATCGTCGCCATCCATCGTCGTCGTCCCTCGTCGCCGTTATTATCGCTATCCCTATCGTCCTCTACTATTCTCATCCTCGTCTAAGTATTAATAAGGAACACTGCCCACATACCGATCCCTGCGAGGTCGAATTGAGTCGCAGTCTTAAGTCTCCCCATTTTAGACAGTAATCAGGGTTGTAACCGTTGCTGACAGTCATATCGCCAGACCGACAGCCAAAGGCGTACATGGCGACGACCGACAGAATTCGTGACACGGCAACGTCCTAGGATGTCGTGCCGTTTTCTATGGCGTCCTCTATCATCTTCCCTGCCATCTTCTTGACGAGTCCTGCCTTAATCCATTGTCGCTGCCGCTTCTCCTCGGTTGTCAGAAGCCCCTCGAGTAAGAGGCCGTCCATGAGAGAGCCTGTGACATGTTAGCATCTCCTGGCAGTGAGAGCGTTGCACCACCTACCGAGTCGCAATCGATATGTTTCTGGGAATTGGAACGCCGGGTGACGAAAGGTGAGATTACGGAGCACTACTCCAGATGCATGCTTATAATTACGATAGGATATTTTCTCGTCGTCTCGTTTCTCCATAAAGTAGTGCATAGTCGCAAAGAACATCAGGACATCCTCTGCAGTGGGGACCGTTTCGGCGCTGGACACGAAGGGTCAATGGAATGACGGTGCCAAGCAAATGTGCAAGCACTCACCGCTCAGGAAATGCATCACTCATAAATGATTGAAAACGGTAGTCCCAGAGTGACCGTGTCTCAGCAACTCCTGGCGTCAGAGAGGTTGAGGGAGAGAGTTCGTTTAAGCGCTTTCGCGCACGTTCGAGAATGGTGGACATGTTCTGCTTCATGGCGTTGCGAGTCGCTGCAGCTTTGGGGTGGTTCATGCCTGCCGTTCTAGGGGTTGTGATCTGAGTTCCGCGGAGAAGCCGAGAATAGGTTCTGAGAGACTGTCCGACGAGAGGCACCAAGAGATTTGTTGAGAGGAGGTTGAGAACGACTTCCAAAGATCCCTTCTTCTCAGATAGAATCAGACTGCCATAAGACTGTCAGGCGTCCTCCCTTGGGAATCGTGGTGTCTTCTGTTCAACTCAACTGAATGGACGGGATGTAGGAGTGAAGGAGACAAATTTTGCATTCGGGTAGGACCTGTCATAAGGTAGACATACTCGGAAAAGTTTACCGATATCATTCCGAAGGAAGTTGCGAAGGAGGGCAGGTGCACCTGAGCTGGGAAGGAAGCAACGGCTTCGCTGGGAAGGCGCGAGTAAGTGCGTCAGCACAGGTCCTTCCCACGAATACAAACCCCCCGGCTTCCAAAATAAAACGTGAAAGAAGAGCAACACGGTGGAACAGACGATATTGTCGACGAGGAGAAGCAATCCAGCGAGAGCAAGAGAGCAAATCCGAGAGATCAGCGGGTCGCCGCATCCACTGCGAAGAGACTCGTTCACTTTATCAGTGACATGGCCAAGGACTCCGAGGAGGTACAGATTCAAGTCATCCAGCGCTGCTTCTTGGATAGTACCCTTCAGGACTCCCTATTCGAAGCCGAACCCACCCCTCACATGAGAGAGGCCGTGATGAGCAATGCGAAGCGTTAAACCGACACTGCAGTCAGGCAGTCATCGACACTCTATTCTTACTATTAGGGAAGCGAACTTCACACAGAAACGGTCGATACAGTATGCTTGCGCAACAGTTTTGCAACAATCTGAGCATCTGGCCGAGAAGAAATGAGGGAAGTTTGCAAAGTGATCACATTTCCAGGAGCAGGCAAAGGTCGTCTTGTGACGGGCGGAGAAAGTGATTTTGACAGAGACAGCGATTCATCTTGAAGAACGAATTTTAGATACTTGCGTTAATAACAGCGTTTTCTGATCCTCGGTTTCTCAAGTCCTGGATTGAGGCTCTTTTGACGACGTTCTGACTTACATGAGTACGATGGTGGATGCTTTGCTCATCTCTCAAGGCAACATCCAAATCGTATGCACCCAAAGAAACTACCCAGATACCAGCCGAAGATCATCAGTATTCCCTGCCTTGGGTGACTTCGTGCGTCATGTCCGGCGTAGAGACACCAAGAAAACATGAGCCTCGACGTCAGAGAGACCTGACATCAATAACGATTATCCTTAAAGGGTCTCATTCACATCACACGGAATAACCTACCCCGAGTGCCCTTCACACGCTCCTCTCTACAGACACCCGCTACTATTACGCCTTAACTGTTAAAAAAGTCTCACATCCCACAGCCCCCAGGAACTTACACCATAACCAGAAAGGGTATGAACAGATAGACAGCAAAGAGACCAGGCACATGCTTCAGGCTGAATTTCTCTGAAATTGCAATTTGCAATCATGGCTACTTCCCTGGTCCATGTGATCAGTAATTTGTTGTCTTACTAGCCGGGAGCTCCGGCCCTAAAATTCTCGTGTTTCTACACGGCTCAAGAAGACAGCTTTGAGGAATGAATGAACGACGATGCCAATAAGCATCGAGACTCGTCTTCAGCCTATCTCTGTATATCCACTAGTTCCCATGCTTATGGAGGGTTGATGTTTGCATCTAGGGCAGTGTCTCCGACAGAGTGGAGGCATCACTGCGCTGGGTCAAAGGGCACAAGTACGTTCTCCCTTCATGATGCTTGGGTCTCCACACTAACGGCGATTCAGATATGACACCCATGTACAGAAACTAGTGTTCGCTCAACAAGGAGATGAGAACGCTGCAGTTGATCCGATCAGATGGATTCTGACCCTTGGCCCGCGCACCAGACAGGTCATTGAGAAGTCCTGGGATGAGCTCGTCCATTCGTGTCAGAACAGCTACACTGGCGAAGTCAAGTGGCAAAACCTCTACGTGGCCAGTCTTTGGACAGCACACCCACGCTGGCGGCAGAATCAATTTCAGTAAACCTGCCACCAACTACTTCATGAACAGAGCCATCAAGCAAGCAGCCAACTTGGTTGGAATGCTTCACCTACCATCGCCCCACGACATACGGCGAGGCGCAGCTGCGGACCTGGCTCGAATCGATGTAGGTCCTCGAGCATCTACTCGACTTGTAAACCGCCAAACAAACGAAGATACCGGCCTTCCCCTCTAGTCAGACACGTAATCAGTCACATGGCAGGATACGAGACGACGTCTTGCTTCCGGAGTTCCTTTAGCTTGTTTTCATCGACGCATGCCCTCACAGTTGGTCTCCGGGTACTAGCCAACGGGAGTCCAGGCCTCACGCAGCCGTTCCAGATGTCCGAGACGGACCAAGTGACGGCACGAGGCCCCGTTGTTCCGGGTTTTGAGGGTGTCGGTGACGGCGTGGTGCTGTGGGGCGGCAGCACGGAGAGAGGAGCCCGCTGGCCAAGACACCGGTGGCGGTGGTTGTCGGGAAGGGCAGGAAGAAGTAGTCTTCTATGTAGTTCTGTACTGTTGAGTACGGGGGTCACGGTCTCATCGATCTCATGTTTTTGTGGCACTTGCTTAGGCGTGGGATAGAAGGCTGCGACTGTGGCGATCACGGCTCACTCCTGGGAGAATGTGTTATCATCATCGAAATTTTATGTGCGGGTTATCCGAGCTTCTTGCATAGTCTCTATTAGCTCGTCCTTGCTGTTCTGGAACAACATGTTGCTTGGGATTGCCTTGTGTAAACGAGGACACCGTCATGTGGAGGGGCGGCGGTGCACGACGACGACGACGATAACAACGACAACGACAACAACGACGACGACAACAATAACAACCACAGCGAAAGCGACAGCACTAACGAACAACAAAGACAGCAACAACAGGAGATATTCAAGACAACAGCGACGACGACGACAGAAACGTCGGCAGAAACAACACGAGAAACATCATACATCGTGTATGATTCTGGAAACATCGCCGCTGACCTCAATTTTCGATCTCAAGCATTCTCAAACAGTGAGTACGCCACAGTCTCTTTCAGCGATGTTAATCTAGTTGTTCTCGCGCAATTCAAGACCCACAAGCACACTTGGCTGTTCTCGAGATATCACGAGCGGCCAAATGCGGCTTCTCACCATCAAGCACCGTGAATCTCAATAACGATCACCAGTCGCTTGTCAAACCTGGGCCATCACTCGTTATTAACAAGGTACGCAGCTCGATGTTTCTCATCAAATCTAGTTGGTTCGAAGCCCGTACAGAATGGTTGTGTCTCGTTGGTACCTGGCCATAGAGGTTCTATATGCGGTCAATCTCTGACTTCGGTCGAGCCGCAACGTCTTCAGCCACATTACCTAACCTTTTTGTGAGCAATGGGTAGTGTGAGTGTAGATGTATTGGTTAAGTGCAAGTCTAGGTACATGGGGGCGTGAGGTAGCCACAAGTAGTGCCCTGTGGGGCTACCCTCACACTTTTGCTTTTCGAAGACGAACAAGCCAAATCGGTGAGCTCGGTGAAGGATGCAAACGCCTTTCCCTCAAGGTTCGCTTAATTGCAATAACCGTTTTGGTCGCTCACCTGGCTCATCCACCTTTCTCGTGAAGCCTTGCCCCATAGACCTCAATGGAACGGTCTGTTTGCAAGGTGCCGAAGATGATTTGTGGATATGAAAACACGCTCGAGCCAATGGTATGACCGTTCCAGAGCCAAACCCTGTCCAAAATGTGGAAAGTTTAGGTAACACCACCGGAACATGACCGAGCCCCAAGACAGCCACAAGGACACAAACCACTTTGATTGGATGTTTCTTGGGCTCATTTCCTTTTGTTCCACTCGGTTTAACATTCTACCGCTCCGAAAATGACTCAGGCCCCTCCCAGATTCTGCCAAATGGCTGGGTCATGCTCAGCGCCACCGCCCTTCCGAAATCTATATATACGTCGCCAAACCGCGCAGATTTGCTTGTTTTTCTCTTTCTTCTTTAGCTCTCTTTGCCTTTTGGCTTAGATCAAGTGTAGTATCTGTTCTTTTCAGTTTAATCTCTGAAAGGTCTCTAAGGAGACCAATCGTGATTATTCTTATTTTTGGTCTTAGGGAAGAGTCCTCTGTGCTTGCACACGACTCATCCCACAGTGTCCCTGGTATTACACTGCCTCCAGGCGACGCGAACTCTCTTTTTTCATTGTGTGCTCTGGCTTGTCCAGGGTTACAGCGAAGAAAATTGTGCTGGGGTGATGGTTGATGTTCCGACCGGACATGACGGATGTCGGAGACAACGTGACGGAAAGGTTCGTGGAAATGGCACGGACCATGTCTGGGATGTCGGCGGTGCCCATCTACATGTCCTTATTGGAAAGTCTTCGTCTGGCCGCCAGTCATTGCCGTACATGTGCTGTGCTGACGGTCACTACCTATGGTTGTGTGTTCTGCTATGTGCTGCAACATGTAAATTGGGATTATGTGACAGACATCATGTTGGCAAGTACTATATTAGGCTACATTGAATTTCTTTAACCCTGGCTGCGTTGTGTTACTGTGCTCGGCACCTGTCCAGATGTTGGATGTTATCAATATCAACTTGCCCAGTTTGGCAAGTTTACTTGGGAAGGCATCTGGGCCAAAAGGAGATACCGCCGTCTTACCGCGACGTATGAAGATCAGCAGGCAGCTATCTGATAACAGGATTCTTTAGTAAAGACTTAAGGATATGAGCCTCCTGTAAAGAAGTGCTCGATCCTGTGACCCTGATGTCCCTTGGTGAATTTTATCTTCGGGCAAGGAAGAATTCGCCGTGCCAAAACAGCAGCTTTTCGGACATCGTACCTGAGTTGTTCGACTTGTTCGGAACCGCCATGGTCAGTTTTTACGTACATGCACATCTGAGCCGGGAACGTGCTGAGACCGCAAACTCAACTTGGGCAGGGTCCTCACGGCAGCTACAGAAGCCTCTTTCGCCAGGTGGAAGACCTTTCAGTTTACCTTGACACTGCTTGGGAGGTAGTCCCCGGCGTGGTGTTTCTGCCATTGCTTCTTCTCGGCGAGATCGTGATCATCATTGGTGTCTTGATCATTTTGCCGATGATTCAAGTCACAAAGAGCATCTACTCAGCATCCTTCTTTGTCCTTTGCGTATTATCAAAAGCCGTCAGCGTAATTTCTCGATTGCTTCTGCTGCTGAGAAGCATCGCAGCTCAGGTTGTCCGGACACGAGTTGACACAAATGGTGCATCCCATGGGGTCGACATCCATGCTGGCATCTCTTCGGTCCGGAAAAAGTTTCGGTACGCCCTGCCGCCGCCGTTTGTCCCATTCCGGTTGTTCTTTCGGCGAATGCCGTTGCAAGTGTCGGGGCGCGAGAAGGACGTGGAGGCAGTGCGCGGGCACCAGGACGGCCGCATGCAGAAGAAAGAAGTCGTACTGCAACGAGGCGGGAAAGAGTAAAAAAAATCTGAGCATCAACATACTGTCGCAAGAGATGCGCAGAAGACTTCGCCTGCCGAGCACTCCCGGCCACTGCAAGTAGGGCCAGACCCGCAACGCCGAAGGGCGCCGCTCGTGGTTCGGACAAAATGGGGTCGGCCCGGTCCGGACGCCGTCCCTACGCCGACAATCTCCGGGGAATGCTCCTCGTTCTCGCTTAGGAGCTCAATCCAGCTGCCTCTTTCCCGCAGGAGAGCGATCGATCCAGACCGTTCCAACGCATCACCGTCGCATCTTTAGCGTCCCCGAATCCCACGCTCGCTTACACCCACGCAGCCCCCAATATCGTCGTCAAATTCGAAAATCATGCCCAAATTTCCAGTGATCGTGCCTTAGGTGATGATTACCATCTCATGGAGTCGTCATAGACTTTACTGCTGCCTGGCTTGGCCGGTTATGGGTGCGCTCTTTGCCATGTTACATTAGACTTTCGCACCAGTCAGAGATCGAGTTTCCCGCGTACCCATGTCCGGTCTCCCTTCACTTGGCATAGCTGCTAAGGGGGGCAGTGCCCGTCTTCCCGCCAGACACTCTAATTGCACTGCGAATCCTACGAATAGCCTTTCCCGAGCTGCCCTTTCCCAACGGCCTTCTTCTTTCCCTTATCGTAGATCAGAGTTTATATCTGGAACATGGGGTTTAATTCTGCCCAGATGACGCTTTCTCTGCCCGTTTGATGTACACGGAAACGTTGATGTGAGGGGGGAAGTTTAGGCAACAGCAAATTGACGGAGAAATTCATCACAACAGCCGCTGCGAGTTCATCTCATTCTTGTTGAAAAACACATTTGATCTTTCATTTTTTCTCTGGTTGCGTGTGGGTTAGATAAGGGACCGCTGTCTCCCGCACTTCCTCTTCAGGACATACGAGAGATCCGTCGATGAACTCTGGTTTGCCCACCCCCGTCTCACAACCAACGAGACGAAACCGCAACCGGGTCGCTGGGACGTCGCCAGCTTACAAGCGCATTCTCGCACCAGACTCTCAGCCCTACGATCAGACCAATCAGCCCTATGACGATCCGTCCGGGCCCGGAAGTGCTCACCTTTGCGCTTGAGGACTGGCCGCGCAAGGACGGGCCTAGCACCCGGGCCAGCAAGCCCAAGGTGCGGACTGGGTGTATTACTTGCAAGTATGTAGTCATTCTTCACACTGAGACATGTTCGTGTCAATGTTGACGTTTCTGGCAGACGCCGCAGGGTAAAATGCGACGAAGCGAAGCCGACATGCCACAACTGCGTCAAGCGCAAGGTCCCGTGTGAGGGCTACATCACAGAGTCGCGGGCATCAAAGACGCCCCCGAAGCAGGCAGTGCGGTCACCGAGGGGCGCGGTGGTGGCCATCTCGCCGCGGGTGGTCGAGCCGAGCTACGAGGGCCTCGTGTTCACCAGCCAGCTGCAGCGGGACCACTTTGACCACTGGCTGTGGTTCGCGGGCGACACGCTGGTGTTCCCGTCGGAGCTGATCACGGAGACGATACCGCAGCTCGCGCGGTCCGACGCCGGCGTGAGGAATGCGGCATTTGCGATTGGCGCTGCGTCGTTGGGAAGTTCCACGAGGGAGCAGCGGCTCAGGGGCAAGGGGCCGTATTATCCTGATGCGCTGAAGTACTATAACCGCGCGTTGCAGCACACGGCGGCGTCGGCCACGACGGAAGACTCGTTCCCGAAGGTGCTCATGACGTGTCTTTTGTTTTTCATGTTTGAAGCGTTGCAAGGGGACAGGAAGGCGGCGCTGATTCACTTGAATCACGGGTGTCATATTCTTGATCAGTATGAACGGCGCGTTGAGCGGAAGAGGACGCCGCTGCTTGAGGCGATAGTTGCGAACTTTCAACGCCTTACGATGCAGTCGTGGAGTCATGGAGGTGATCATCCTGCAGAGACTGAAGAACATGTGCCGTGGTGTTGTCGAGGGAGGATGAAGCGGTATGCTGTGGATGAGATGCCGGAGGTGTTTGATACCCTCGACGAGGCACATCGCTGGTGGGAGATTACGCAGCATCATATTGTGCATCATGCGCCGCTATTGATTGGGTTCAGGGTCGAAGGGACGGGGAACAAGTCGCCGGCAGCGTATCCCTCGACACAGAGCTTGCCGATATCTACTGAGAAGGTCAAGGAGCACATGAAGTTCATTGAGCGCTGGCGGGCGAGGTTCTTGCCCTTGGTGGAGGCGACGGGAAAGCACGCCAAAGACCAAGAAGATCGGGAGCGGCTGAAGACCCTCGGTCTGAGGATACATTCTACGTATCTGTCCGTACCAACCAAGACCGCAAATTACACGGACTGGGAAGCACTCGTATCGTTGACGCCCGCGTTCAGGGAGGTTGTCACGCTCAGCGAGAAGTTTCTCACAATTCAACAGCGGCACGCGAAGATGGGCGAGGTGTTTACGATGAACAGCATCAGTCCCACGTGGCCGCTCGGCGCGGCGGCCATCCTGTGTGCCGACGACAACGTGAAGGCAGACGCGATGAGGCTGCTGCGCAGGTTCCCTCGCCGGGACGGGCTTTGGGATACGTGTACGTATGTCACGATGCTGGAGGGCGTCCAGCGGGCGAAGGAGACTCTTCGGAGCCGTGTTGGGGAGGAGAGCGAGGGGGATCACATGTTTAGTTACGAGGTTGTGTACGATGAGAAGTCCATCTCGTGGGTCAAGGCCGTGGAGGATCCGGCGATCGTCGGACGGGATGGGTTGGAGTACAAGATCGAGATGCCGTGAGCTTTTGAGCAGAATTTTGCAAGCAGGGCAGTGTCCACCGAACACGCGTGCAATCTGTATATCGCCTCTGATCGCATAAACATTTATCGTCGCTGTCATCTATCGTCGTCGTCGTTACTATCGCTCTCTTTTTCTCCACCACTATTATCCTTCTGGAAGTAGCAAGTACGCCACTAGAGGTACGTGGGACACTGCCTTGCTAGCAAAGCTCTTTTGGAAAGACCGAGGCATGGAAGGGATCATTGTCAGTCTGCTGGCTCGGGCAAGAGGACGGCCTTGATCTGGCTAGGCGCATGGGAGGAACGCCTGGTGGATGATAGTTGCCAGGGAAGAAACGGGCGATATCGAATGAACCATTGACTTTTTCCGCACTTGGCCTTGTTTCCATGTCATGTAAGTCACAGTTTCCTACAGAGCTACAAGGTACAAGGTAGGAAGAGCAACGGCGGAGACGGGCAGGACTTCTCAGACGGCAATGTCGAGGAAGCAAGGCGACAAGAAGCAGTCGAAAGAGTAGCGGGAAGGAGTGAGCGTGGATAAACCAGACCACAAGCACAGCAACAGGAAGTGCCTGCCGACAAGGAAAGGCGGGAAGAACATCGACGGGAAGCAACAACGAGGGATGGCGGAAGGCACGATGTCAGGAAAGAGCAGCAAGTGAGCGACCATAAATAACGCGGACCTGACGACGTCCGTCTCCTGGAACCTCGTCCCAACATCATCACCATTCTCAGCACCGCCAGCTTCTATCAGCATTCAACCAGACACAACCACACCACATCATCAGTTCTTCTCTTTTGGATTACTACATTCATCAATCGTCCCACGTCAGTCATGGCAGACAATCAAGACACGGTTGCGGCAAGCAATCAAGCCGCGGCTGCGGCAAGCAACCAAGACGTGGTTGTGACAAGCAATCAGGACGCGGCTGCGGCAAGCAATCGAGACGCGGCTACGACAAGCAACCAAGACCACAATCCACCTACTACTCCAACGGCTGCAACATCTACAACGGCTGCAACATCTACAACGGCTGCAACACCTACAACAGCTGCAACACCTGTCACGCCTGTCACGCCTGTCACGCCTGTTACGCCTGTTGGGCCTGTTGGGCCTGTTGAGCCTGTCAAGCCTGTTGAGCCTGTTCCGCCTATTGTGCCTGTTGTGCCTGCAACGGCCGCATCAAGACCCCCAAATCCCAAGTGGTACAGCACATCTACCCAGTGGAACATCAGGTTTTGGCTCCATTGTCACTATACGAGCTTCTGGGCGAGAATGTCGCCCAAGTTGTCGAATGATTTCGTGGCGGAGTTCGTATCTAGCGACACCAAGTTTCGAATGGATTGCCTTGAGGCAAACGAGAACATGCGCCGCATAGTCGTCAAAACCTACTACACACAATGTCAGAACTCGAAACATCCGACCGTCGAAGACCTAAAGATTGCTTTGATACGGGTAGCCCAGCTGAATAGCGAGAACATCGAAGCTTTGTATGACCAGTTCAATGCTCGATGGTTTTGGTCTTCACGACCCAATCCAGACATGTATGACTCAAGGATTACAGGCGTATGGATGCATGGCTCATACGTCTTGAACCCCAATCCTCCATCAATCTTGAAAGTCACATTGCCTGATATCAATCAGTCCGAGGTCTAACGATACGACCACAACGGCAACCTCTACCACCAGCGAAGATGTCTGCGGTCACACAAAGTTGCTGACCTATCGTCGAATGTCGAGTGCACGCGGAGTGATTTCAGATGTGTTATTGGGAACACACGCAGAAACGTACGGCTGTTCTTGATGCTCCCAGCCTCTGATATGGGCTGCCCCATCAGCGAAGATGCGACATGAAACCAATTTCTTGGTGAGTACAATACGGGAACCTTGACATCAACACTCTGAGCTAACCCTTTGGCGCAGAGCAAGTGGTCTCCCGGGCATGGCCAAGGGGCCGTTGCGAAGGGTGGTCGTCGTGGTGTAACATGGAAGTACGGATCATCTCTATATCAGTACTTGTCAGACAGTGAATACAACAGCGTGTCATACAAGCTTGCCATGGTGATTCAAAGTTTGTGATCTCAACTGCCACCGACCTTCGGAAATCTTAGCCAGGGGACGCCCATCATTTCCCCCGCTGTCCTGGTCCCTGAATCACGTCTGGATTATATCTCGCTTTGTGGCAGTCGACGGTCTCGTCAGACAACGGGGAGTCTCCCGGCAGTAAGCATAGGCGCCCTCGACAGGGCTTCACCCAAGCTTCCACGCAATCCATGCCATACGAACCCCGTACCATCACGACATGCTTAAAAAACAACACCCAAGGTCGAATTAGAAGAATGGGCCCTCGACCACGCCAAGCCACGGGGCAGAAACATCAGCAGAGGACCCGATGAGGTCCACATCGACGGCAACGGTAGCGACAGCCGGCCCCAGCCATGCGGGCTGAGCTTGATCTTACGCGGCTCTCCAGAGGTGGTCCCGACGGGGAAGGCTCCCCCTCCATCCCGAGAAGAGAGATCGCTTAATTTTCCTGTGTCTGGGCGGCTATGTTTCTCGTGTACTTGGTGACTTTGACGGGGATGATGAGGAAGACGGTGGACGACGACGATGATGGACGACGATGACAGTAACGATAATAGCAATGATAGCAGCGACGACAGCAGCAACAACGACGACGGTAAGGTAGAGTATAGCCACAGGAAATGTAGTCACTCTAGCGCAGGGAAAACAGGCAGTGTCCGAGAAGAGGCAGCTCGGCCCCGAGGGTTGTTGGACTAGCGGTAGTGCCTACTCATGGGTTGTCTGGATCTATACCACGCCGTCATGTTTGCGTGGGAATCTGCCAGAATCGACCGACACAGGGCCAACACGAACAGTCTACGAAGCATCGTGGGATGGAGATGCGATAGTGGCAGGAAACCCCGTTGATCGGCTCAGCCCTGCGGACGACGACGCAAGCAAACGTCGTCAGCTAGGGTGACATTTCGTGTTGTGAGTGTTCCCGTTTTTGGGAGGTGGTCCGTACCGAGCTCCGGGCGGGGGCCGTTTTGGGCTCCGGGTGTGGAGTGAGATTCTTGTTTTTGGTTGGGGGACACTACTGTACGGGGGGGAAGCTGTGGTCTACCTAGGTCTAGGCTGATCTAAGATTGGACTTTTTTCATTGTTGTTTGGTGCTGCGCGTGTAAGATGCGAAATGGTCTTCGGGATGTTGTGCACTGCAAAGGGGGACTCCACGCGCAGCGCGACGGTCCCCTACGGGAAGCATACGGTCCCCTGTCTTTTGTTTTTTTTTGCCTTTTGAGCAGGAAAAAATCTTAGAAAGGGGCATACCTTGGACGATGGATGGAAAAGGGTCGTGTTTTCTGGGGAGGGAAGGGTGGGCTGTGGGTATCAATTCCAGAATTAAATGCGGCGCTGGGCGATGAAGGGGGGCGGCGGGCAGGCAGGCAAGCGCGAGATGCGGGAGGGTTCCGAGAGCCTCATTTGAGGATTACTGATGAGGGACATGCTCATGCGTGTATTTCTGATTCTACGATGATGCGGTCGGGGTTGGTCAGTTGGACTTTGACGGATTAGCGGCGTGAGACGGCATCTTTGGGGGCCGGGTGTTGATGAGGTCAGCGCGGGAGGACGGGAGAGGGGGGCGAAGGTGAGGGAGAGGGAAAGCCAAGGCCGTTGGCATCGACGCTAGAAGGACCCGACGACGGGCGAGGAAGGCCGGTTGGGAGGCTAAGCGGACTGCGTAGTCAGCGGCGGCATCCAGTGAAGCGGTTCGAACGCGCACGTTGGCGAATGGCGAGATCTGAACGGGCTGTATGCTGCCGGAAGGCGATTTTGTCCTGCACTGGAGGGGTGGTTGTGGGTGGCTGTGCACCTTGATGTGTTTTTTAGTGGTGTCCCTTCTGCGTTGTCGATAATATTGCCTGCCCGTTGGTGGTAAACGACGGACGACGGGCAAGTGGGAGGAGGATTGGAACCGAAAGCGGGTTTGTGTGACATGGGATGTGTGTGGTGGGACGGGGCGCGCGACTGGGGAAAGGGAGGCGCCGCGAGGTAGGTAGCTATTTTTACACACGTCTTTTTTGTTTGGTTCTCTAGGCAGGTATACTTTTCGGAACGATGCGATGAGTCGTTTTTGGGGCGGGTTGGACGAAAGAAGAGAAGTAGAGAATTAGACGCAAAACCTTGTGTCCGGTTGTGGTAAGTGGTGCAAGTTTGGTCGACTGGGGGGGCGTTGCGTATACGGTTTTTTTTTCCCCCCTTTGTTGCACCACCACTGTCGTCTAGCAGGTCGTAAAAAAATACCCAACAATTCGCCCCTGCATACACATATACACGTACTCGGGGGCCCGGGAGTTTGGGAAGGCGCTTGGTGGAAATGGGAAATGGAAGGCCGAGACCGGCTTGCACATTGTCAAACCTCGGATTCGGCGCGCGGGTGGTTGAGAGAAGCCGTGTGTATGAAGGCCGAGCAGGTAGATTCGGGGAAACCAAAGCAGAGCAGGCAGTCATGTTGTTTGGAGGCCGAGGAAAAACCAAGGAAAAGGATTTCTTTTTGGCGAAAAGTAAGGCCGAGATCGATGAACGGTGGCCGGGAAACCGTCCGGGAGACGGGGGAAACAGGGAATCGGGGGGCATCTCGGTTGCGCTGGGGTTTGCTGGTGGTGATCAGACTTTTGTTACCAATGATTTGTGCTGGGATCACGTAAAAAGTGCTCTGGATATTGTGTCGATGTGCGGGAAGAAGAAAGCAGTGATGGGTGACGGGTTTGGTTGCTGGGGGATCATCACGTCACTGCGTCTGATTCTGCCGACATGCTCACCCCCTCCTTCCTTCCTTTCTTTTTTCTGGGGATCTACACGGCGCAAAATGATTGAACGGATGGGATGTGCGGAAAGCCGTGGATTGCATGTGCGCATATTGGACGAAGCGGGAAGGAAGTTTTCGGGCTCTTTTTACTGGGCACGAACAGGTTCCTGGGTTTTGGTTTCCCGTCGTCGGATGTTTCTTGTTATGCGGTCTTTTTTTGGGCTGAACTGGGAAGGATGCTGGCTGCATGAGCGGGAGGCAGGTAGAGGAAACATTGGACTGAAAGTCAATTGGAAGCCAAACGACCGCTGGTTCGCAAAGGTTAGGCCGGATGCTCTTTGCGTAGGTGATAAATGTGAAATGCATGTCAGAGTTGAAAGAGAGAGTCAGAGAGTGAGTCTCAGTCAGATTGAAAACCACGACTTGCTGCAAGGTCAGCCGTACTGGGCTGTTAATTCTGTTCAGCTGCTGGGGCCTGTTCGCCTTGCCCTTTGCCTCGGCTGAATTGATACATCAAGATTGACATGAAGCCTGCCTGGGGTAAAGCAGAGAGGGCTTAGGTAAGGCTGCGGTGATTCAGAGGGAGAAGGAACGACCTCAGCCGCCCCGGATGGGGTAATTTGGGTGCAACAAGGCGTGTCTTTCCTTGAATGAAGTCGTTGCGATGGTCTGACGGCCAATCAAGTGTTGCACGGGGTTTCTGCGCTCGTTGGGCTGAGTCTTGTTTCTCTCCCCCGTGCAACTTGTTTTATTATATTTCTTTCCCTCATTTGATGGAAGTGATTCAGGCAGGCGCCAACGGCTTGGGTCGGATGAGCCAAGGGTAGACAAGGCAGGGGACATTTAGAGGTACCTTAGCATAACGCTGCATTTAGGTGATGCAGGGTTTCAGCTACAATGTCCCATTGCCAATGGCAACTGAGCCGATTAAAAAAAGAAAAAGCAAAGCTATACTAGGTGACAGCAGAGGAGTCTGGGATTCATTTGTTGCTAAGAAGTTGCCGGGCAATAGCAATCAATGTTGAGTTTGTTGATGGACGAGGAAATAGACTCTGGTGACGCAAAGCACGAGTGAGGGGGGTCCAGCCTGCGGACTGCCGGCATAACTCGACGACGATACGACCCAAGGTATTCGTACTGCGTGGACAGCGACAGGACCCCGTGGACCCGGTTTCTCGGGGTCGGGACTTGTGCTGCTGCTGCTGTAACCCAGCGTTGCACTCGCTGAATTCTGAAAAAAGTCTGGAAGCTCGCACGATTCCGCGAGAAGAAGCCTAGTGTTCTGGACCAAACCCCGGTCGCGCGCAAGTTTCGTTTCCGCTTCATGATGCACACGAATAACACCCTGCCCTTTGGTCCTCTTTCTCTTTTTTTCTGAAAAGCAGCACATGACTTGAACACCCTGGTGGTGGTACACAGTGAAGCATCCACATGCCTCACCTGAAGACCTTTTTGGGAGGGAGAGTGAGAGGGTGACCCTTTTTGCCATTGAGGGGTTGGCGTCCTTTTTTTCTCTCCCGTACACGAGGGAGATCCAATGATTAGCGGAGTTGCTCACTTCGCGACCCGTGATGAAAGGGCTCGTAATGGATCTGAGGGAGGTTACTGATCTTGGCCGATGGCCGGTGCACCCAGGCTCCTTGGATGCTAAAGCTAAGGCTAACGCCCTCCTCCAACGGCTTGTCGGCTGCCCCCATGCAGGATGGATTATTCCCAGTGCCCCCCTAGAGCAGCATCTTTCGAGGTGTGTCTCTCTCTGCTCTCGTAAGTCGTACCGCAAAGTAAGATTTGACGCTGGTCAAGCCTCAAACGTCCACGTCCTCTGACTGCCGATCCAAATCGGCCATGCCCTCCCAGCAAAAACGTCCTGCGTCGGTTCACCCCCGTTAACCGTTCCTGCGCCACCCTGGACGCCTCACAGTCTGAGGTGTTGGCCTGCGGAATAACATCCGTAAGGAAGTCCTGGGGACTGCAGAGAGTCCTGGGCGCGGCACTGAAGAGAAGGGACGCCGTCGTGTGGGGTCCCTCTCAAGCTGCAGCAGCAAGTGCACGCAAAACGTCATCCCTCCAGCGAATCTTTTTTTCCCCCTAAAAATGCCACGCTAAGGCTGGACCGTCCGAGGAGATGGAGTACGTACCGCAAACGGACAGACCAAATGGGGCACGTACAGTATCCGGAGGGACGCAGAACTGCAAGAGCTGCGCCGATTCACCGTGTGAACCCGCTTTTACATTGCTGAGTGTATCCATCCATTGGAGAAAACGGCAGGAAGGAAGAAAAAAAAAAAAAAAGGATGAATGCAGAGAGGGAAGCATCGACACTGCTCCAAGGGCTGTCCCTGCTGGAACATGCATCCTCGCCCATCCCTCCGCCATGATCAATGTACCTAGCCCCCTCCCTCCGTCCAGTCCCCTTGGCTGACGATGGGCAAGGTACGTACCCGCCCTGGTCCACGTCGTTGGCAGTTTTCTCACCACCGACCCAGCACCAGCTCATCGGTGACCACCTGAGGGCAAGGCAAGGCACGGCAAGGCAAAGCAACGCCTCCTCACCTCACCTCAGCTCACCTTGTCGTGCCATTGTCCACGCTCCCGTACCTGAACCTGGGCGCCGCCTCGCGACTTACGTACCAGCAATCCGTAACGAACCGTCGAACCCGTTCCCCTTCCACGTCCCTTACAGCGAGCAAACAGCACGCAGTACAGACAGTCCACTCAACACGTAACGGGCTCCATTCCATCCACCGAAATCCCTAAGCCCGCTTGAGGTTACGCAGCTTCTTCCCTCAGCTCAGCTCATCAGCACCGCGGAAGCAGCACAGCACAGCACAGCACAACCCGCAGCCGAGCCCCTCCTCTCCTCCCCCAGGTACGCTCTCTCCTCTCTTCGTCCCGTTCCTCGACTCCCGGAAGCCTCCATCCAGCCTCACCTCACCTCGCTCAACTCACACGCCCCCCTCTCTCGCCATCTCATCTCTCCCGAGTCCCGTCCCCGTCCCAGTCCACGTCCACCCGACCAGGGATCCAGCGTCTTGTGTCGTGTCTTACCTCTCACACTAGATCCGAGCATGTTCATGGTCTAGGTTGTGCCTGTGCTCGACAATACCTTACTTACTACCGCGTACACACGAATACCAGGTACAGTATACACACAAACAACCCAAGGCCTTGGTCCAAGGGTATTGTGCACGCCATAGATCCATTCCCACACACTCACACCAGCTAGTCCCGGTCGTGGTCTCAGTCCCGCACTCGCCGACTCGTTTCCTGGCCCTGGGCGTCCTCCACGTCCGTGGTCCCTTTGTTTGAATTCATAATACCCGTCCGCCCCGTCCGCCCTCCTGCCACCCGAAAGTCTGCTTTTGCCTACTTCTGGTCTGGACCAAAACTGTTTGTACCTGTCTGTCGAAAGCTGCAAAGAAAGAGAGAAAAAAAGTCGTTGGGTGCCGAGAGAGACCACACCAGCTTCGGAGCTCTCTAACATCGCCTCGGTCCAGCCTCAACCACATCCAACCATTTCGATACCTACGCCTCTTTCTTTGCCGCAGCAGGTGTCACACAAGCCAGGTTCAGCCGGAAACTAGACTAAGCAAGACTGAAAGACGCAGTTCATGTTGCCCAGCATGACGTCGAGTAAGTTGTCGGTTTCTCGTGCCACCATTAAATCCTTTGGCCACTTCTCCTTCTCTTCTTCTCAAACCAATCTCTCCGACCCCGTCCCTCCCCAGTCCTCCCGCGGCCACAGACACCACAGCGTCTCCGAACCCGTACACGACCAGCAAGCATACGGAGAAGCCGTTCAATACCCCTACAACACCAGCGACAACTATTCTCGCCCGCAGCCTCCCGTTTCCCCGAAGCGATCCTGCACCGAAACCGACATCAGATCACAAACACGACCTACCACCCGGAACGGCCGAGATCACCTGGTTGTTGAAGAGAGGGAGAAGCCAGCCGAGCCAGTGCTCGCGCCCACAAGGCCTCCCAACAACAGAAAGTCCCGATCTTGGGGCAACCGCTTGTCTGCTCTGTTTCCCTCGCTCATCGTCCAACCAACAGATCAACCCGCGCATCCTCCCCCGCCGCCGCCTCAGCTGCAGCAGCAGGTCCCGATTCACCGCAAACCGCTGCCCGACGACTCACCGACCTCGCCCTCCGACAGCGCGCCCTCATACCACACGAGTGAAAACCCCACCGTCCGGCCAGTGACGAGCTCAGGGTTGGGCCTTGGGATCGCTCCTCCGGACGCTGAATCCATCGACCCACAGCCGCCGTCTGCCCCTACTGATGCACCGCCTCCTGTTCCTTCAAGAATCCCCGCACCGCTAGACTCTGAAGCCATCTCCTCCGCCCAGGTCGAGCAGCCTCTGGTCTCTCCCCCCGAACCTCCCACACCCACGACACCAAACACAATGGCCGCCCCCTTGCCGCCCCAACAGGCGCCTCCGCCGGTCCCGGCGAAGCTGCGTAAGGAGAAGAACCTCCCGACACCTCCCCCGATCCCGGCAGACAACACCCACCTGCCGTCCCCGAGAGCCGTCTCAGGGCCCGAAGTGGTGTCGCCTGGAAAGCTCAGGAAAGAGAATAACGAGCCGCGCAAGAGGAGCAGCTCCTTCCACCAGGGTCGGAGAGGCTCCATGGCCTTCTTGGGTCTGCGATCAACGTCCCCGGGTCCTGATTCGAGGGGACGAAGCACCTCTGCGCAACCGCCCGGCGGCAGGACAAACACTGGCAGCTCCGCCGCGAACGACTCTACCGGCAGCGGAAGCCCGACCCGTGATGAGAGACGGGGTCGCCTTAGGAGGAGCTGGCTTCCTGGCGGCGGAAGGTCGCGGTCCAATTCGCAGGACGTCACCGGAAAGTCCCAGAACTCACAGGCCTGGGTGTTGTCGCAGGACACGGTCGGCGATTACAACACATCGTTCCTGTTGAACGCGGAAAAGGTAAGCTTTCACGCACGTGTTGCGCAACATCGGACGGGAGCTAATTTGCATGGCAGGTCCCGGAGTTGTGGAACGAAAGCGGCAACGTCTACGTTTACCTCCAACCTAAATCCGCCAACGGCCAACCGTCGTTCAAGGTCCCCAGCTTCTCCATCATCAACTCGGTCATCTTCAATGAACTCATCCAGGCGGAAATGTCGTCGCCCACCGGCCGCGCCCGCGGCAGGAGTTTTGGTGGTCGGGACAGCCTCTCGGTCGATGACGCGTTTTCCCCGCCAGTGTCGCCGCCTTTGGAAGGTCAGGAGAGCCCCGGCGATGCAAGGTTGTATCTGCCGGCCACGCCCCCGCAGTACACGCAAAACGGTCAGCTCGCGCCGGGCCCCCAGCTCCGCGCCGATCTGGACCGTCTTATCGCCGTCCGCAATCTGTTCGCCTTCCTGACCGGCCAGCCGCTTGTCGCTACCAAGGCGCACCCCACGACATTTGCGGCCTTCTGCCAAATTTCCAAGCTCTTGCAAGAGTATGGCTTCACGAACATGGACGGCTCATCCTTTGGTGAGTCCGTCGACCTCAGCTTCGGCTTCTTCATGGAGCAGCTGGCGCTGGCCGATGTGCGACACAGCCGCGAGAAGACGCTCGAGTCGCTGATTCTCGGCGAGCGCATGCGATCGATGGAGTTGTACAACGAGGCGTTTGCGCACGCGGTGGGCAAGTACACCGCCATCATGGAATTGCACTCGCCCCTGTTCGAGCAGGTGTCCGCGTACACGAGACAAAGACTGGAGCGCGCCCACCTGGACCTCGTCAACAGACAGCACAGCGTCAATGTCAGGCTGGAGCAGTTTGAGTTCCCGTCACTCTTTGCGGGCATCGCCAGCTCGACGTCGAACCCCGAGCTCAAGGCGATACGCTTCAAGGTCTGGCAGAAGTATTTCAATAAGATGAGGTCCTTCGTCCTGGGCTACTACAAGACCAGCTTCGGCGCCTGGCCCCCCAAGGCCAGCAGCAAGAAGAACCCCTTCTCCGAGAGCGGCCTCAACCGCCTGGTGCTGAAGGCGCTGTACTCTGACATGTGCGCGCTGTACGACCTGCTCGTGGACCGCGACAACATCACCACCAGAGTGATTGACGGCAACGCGGACGACGATGGCAGGTCTACCGACAGCCCGATGATTGTCAACCTGCGCAAGATGCTCTTCGAGTTCGACAACTCCACGCCTCCCGTGCTGCCGCCGGTGCCCTTCGACGTGCCCAAGATGCCCACGATGAAGTCCATCCACGCCAACTACGACTCCCTCGCGCCCAAGGAGCAGGCCAAGATCGACCGCAAGATCAAGGAGCACGAGCTGACCCTCATTCTCCAAAAGGCGTACAACTGGGACGCCAACAGCATCAACATCCCTTTCCTGCTGGAGTTCAAGGAATTCGAGCAGCACGAGGGCAAGGGCAAGAACGCGGCCGACCTCGCCGACCAGCGCATCGGCTACTGGCTCTTCCTCTACGTCGTGATCCAGTCGCTGCCCATGCTCACGGTCGACGCGCCCAACCTCAAGTTCAACGAGGGCGTCGAGTACTTCCTCTGCGAGCCGCCCGTCGGCAACCCCCCCTGGATGGAGGACGCCCGTCACGTGCGCAAGATGTGGTACGAGGTGTCCGGCGGCACGGGATACGTCGAGCTCTCCGCCGACAGCGTCATGTTCAGCGTGGAGGCCATCCACCACCGCAGCCACTGCTGGCTCGCGGCCAAGGAGTGGGAGGGCCTCGGCGGCTCGGCCGCCCCGCCGCCGCAGGATGCGGGCATGTCGCCTCTCGAACCGCCGCGGCCCGTCTTCCCTGGCCCGGACGGCATCGTCGGCAGCCCGCAGAGCCTCGGCACGCCGCCCCCGCCGGGATCCCCGCAGTCGCACCTCCGCCCGCGCAACGCGTCCCCCGGCGGTCGCCAGCTCGGCAGCCGCAACGCGCACCGCTCGAGCATCATCATCGGCCTCGAGCCCGTCGGGTTCGACGATCCCTCGGGTATGGGCATGCCGGGCGACCGCACGTCGCGGATTGCCAGCAGCGCGCGCAGCAGCTCCGCCGGCTCGCGCCCGCTGAGTATGGTCATGCCGCGCTCGCCGTCCGCGACGAACCTGCGCAACATGTCCGTCGACGCGACGAACCATCACAGCAACAGCAACGACTCGGGCATGACGTTTGACGATATCCTCGGCGGCGGCGGGGAGGACAAGAAGGCCAAGAAGAAGAAGGGCAAGTTCTTCTAGACGGTCCTGTCTTTGACTCATTGTACATGTGAGGAGGGGTGTATTTATACCACCAAAAACCATAATCTGGGGTTCTGCTTTTCTTGAATCTTTTCACAGCGCGCATGGTCTTTTCACGACGAAGCTTGGATGGGCTTTGCTGTCTTGCACAATCGTTTTGCATTTTCAACACCAAAAAAAGGGAGAAAGAAGAAAGAAACTGGGGTATTTTTAACGATTACGTCCATATTGCGAGAGAAGCGGAGGAAGCACAAGGAAAGGGGAAAAAGAACACATTTTTGGAATTTCATTTGCGTTGCTTTTTGAGGGGGATGGGGAGGATACCATAAAATATTGCATAGTTGGGAAGGGAATGGGAGAGAAGTAAGGGGAGAGGTGGGAGTATGATAGAGAAGTAATTGAGGCCTTTAGGGGCGAATTCAAGTTTTGAGAAGTCTATTCTTTGAATGTTTACGGTGATGTGATGTGAGATAAGGAGGGGCTTGAAGTGGTTGGTCGGTTATATACAAAAGAGATGGTTTGCGGAAAGGCCTTGGCCAGCGTGGCGGGAAATCAGAAGATGGTAACCTGGTCTGTCAATCGAGCAATGCCACCTCCCAAGCTTACTGCCTACTCGCCCGGCTTAAGACGAGGGTGGTAGGCGGGTGGTGATGTTAGAAAGGAGGTCTAGCGTGGGTATTCGGAAGGGATCCTGCGGAGAGGTGTGGGAGCGGAAATGATGGACGGCGGAGGTGTGGCATGTATTTGAGGTGTGTTTGGATGGGGAGATGGGGTTGTGTTGCGGGATGCGGAGGTATTCTTGTCGCTGAGAGTATCCTGCATTGGATCCACAGCATCTTTCAATACTGCCATTGGCCGTTTGGTGGAGTGTTTGGTGCAGGAGACCCGGTGTTTTATACTTGGCTCTGGGGATGGGAGGGTAGATGGGAAAGGGATTAAAGGCTGCGGGGAGGCTGATGGGACAGGATGGGCTATAAAGACTGTCAGAGGGAGAGGATGGTTTGTTCAAGCACCCAATCCGAAGGTCTCTGCAAGTTTGTAGATATGGGTTGTCGGCGTGGTGTCATCTTGGATGTGAATTGAGGGCTTTGGGATTTGTCCGCTGGCTTGAGGCTGCCTTTCGGATAGGAACCTCGGTGGGTAGATGGGACGGGGGGTGTATAAACCGGTGGTAGAAGAGGAGAGAGGAGATGAAGTTGAGATAGGGTGGAGGAGATCAGGTTCAATTTGGGCAGGTTGGAAGACTGATGGGGGTTGGCTTGGGGTGGACCATACCTGGGAACCTGAGACAATCGCACCACACCAAGGACATGGTGAATTGCCTTGGGAAGACTGAGACTCAGAGACGTGCGGGATGTTTTATATCACCGCTGATTATTTGTTTGCCTGGATTCTTGGGGATGGGGATAGTTTGGGCTGGGTTTCCGGGGGGATATAAAGATGGGCGGTGGAGGAGTAGGGAGGATGTACAACTCAAAATCGGTGGACGAGAGGTCAAAGGGCAATGTGAGTGGCCAACGCGCCTTTGACTCATCTCTTGCAGGCAGGATGAAGTGTTAGGGGGTCTTGTGTTGTTGGTGTTGGAGAGCTCGCCTTCACGGCGTTGCGGGCCTAGGAAACGTGGATTCGACTCGAATAATAAGGGAACAGAGGGATTGGACGACGACGGAGGGAGATCAGTTCGTGAGATTGGGTACTCGCTGGGGTTTGGCGGGGTGTTTGATGGGTTTCCATGGGACGTTGCCTTGCGGTTCTGACTCTTTGCTTCGCCATTAAATCTCACGATCTCTCATTGCTTGGCTGAGGAGCTTCTTGGGGCAGAAGGCGTGGCTTATGTACCTCCAGTTGGCGGCCTAGGACCAGAGATGATAGGTGGTCTTGGTGATCTGGGTTCTCTTGGGAGTTGTTCAGGTGTTAATGGGAAGGAGAGAGGTGATGGTTCGGTGAGTGGGAGGTATATATTAGGTGGACCAGAGGGAGGAATGTTGGTTTTGCAACAAGCCGAATCCACCAGCAATAGTGATCCTGGACTTGAGTTCTTCTCTGAACATCATGGAGGACAAGAGCGCAAGTATGGATATCTTCCATGGAAGACTCTTCGTTGAAGGATGGAGCAGCGCGAATAATTTGATGGAATATGTTAAAGAGGCCGAGGAAGGGTGACGGAAGGAGAGGAAGCGATGCTGATCACAGAAGTCTTTTGATAGAAAGGGTTTGGCGGGGATTGGGTTGAAGGCCGAGTCGAGAGGACGAGATCTCGCCAGAAAGCACTACAGAGAAGTTCACAATTGTTGGTGTGGAGGGTATAATGATCATCGGTGGCTGGTTTTATACCAATCTGAGATTTGGGCTGAGCATTGCCTGTCGTGTGTGGGTGCTTCCTTGAGAACGAGAAAATGGATATATGCTTTCTAGTAGTTTGTGAAATCGTCCGGGTGCCCATAAGGAGCTAGGGGCTGACATCTGTAATGTGACGCCGTCACGGAGGGAGAACTGCAGTATATAATGGAATGTTGCGTCCAAGATGGGTCTCTCGAACAACAATATTCTGCGTTTGGGAAATATCTTTTGAACGATGCAAACCTGGTTTGTCTTTGATGGATGGCGAGCGTGTCCCGAGAGATTTGGCATCGGCTGAAGCTGTTGAAGCTAGCTATCGTGGTGAAGGTTTGGTTCTTGAGCCCGTGTATTGCCTGATAAGACCGGAACGATGGAGATGTTGGAGGGAGACAGTACGATTCGAGGTTTTGACAACAGTCAGAGATAGGGAATCAGTTATGTTTGCAACCAGGTGTCGTTATTCTCATGTGGTGGTCAGGTTCAATAGCAGAAAGAGACCGCGCAATTGCTTTGTGGTAAGCAGGATCATCGGCAGGAGCATTCTATGAATTCTTATTCTGAGAGATAGACTTGTAGTATTAGGAGACATTGAGGGGCTCTGCTTGCTAGCTGGCTGGTATAAAATAGAAACAGGTGTGACGATAGCTTTCTACCAGGGCAATCCGCTCGTTTGATGATTGGGCCGTGTACTCGGGATGTCTCGACCGTTCACAGCGCAAGCCAAGAGTGAACACCCGGCGACAGACAAGCTTCTCTACGATGCGAGGTTTGTTTCGTCACGGGATGATTGGGGGATGATATGATCTTGGAAGACGATGGTGAAGGACGCTGGAGAGCGTGGTAGCCTCTGCCGCTATGGTGTAGTAGGCGGTGCGTGACTTGGGATTAGTGATGATGTAGCCTGCCTGGTGTATCTTAAACAAGTTGATATGGGCAGAAATGATTGCGGCCGAACTTGGACTGGAACATGGAGTGCTGGCTTTCATACCATTGCGAGACGTACTTAGCTCTGACGTCTTGACCGGGCTCGGAACGATGGCGGACAGGTAGCAAGGATTGTTGGGGCGGGAGGGGTTACGATCTAGCCGTCGACCGCAGGCTTAGTGAGTGAAGAGAAGGTGTTATGAGTATAAAAGAGGAACGATCTAGATTGGAAATTCATCAAGCAAGATATCGACGGACTGGTCCATTGTGTTGAAATCATATAGTTCGATAATCTAAGAGGTGACAGGAAGTTTCGGAGTATGTTAATCTAACATGCAACGACACGCACCAGCATTACCGATATCCCAAGCCCGTAAACGAGTATGGCGCATACTTCAGCGACGAAAAGGGGGACCGATGACCGAGGATGGGAGGACGTCTACGTGGCGCAGGTTGTCTTTATGGTTGAGGCGACTGTTGTTGCAGACCGATTTCGCCTATCAAATGTTCAAGTGGATTGAAGTTGGGGATATCGGCGCTGATTTCTTGCCTCCAAGCTCAAAGGCTGCAACAGAGTCTGCCTTTTAAATGACGTCCCTTGGTTGTCTTACAGTTCCCCTTGCGACGAGCGAGCAGGCAAGAAAGCGATGTAAGAAAGAATCTGAAGCATCATATAACACAGAAAAGTCGTCTCGCAGGTGATTTTAAGTAGGATTAATATGGACGTCTTCATCATCGTTTGCAGTGGGCTGTTTCGGGGCGCTGCTCAACCTGTCTACTGGACCGGATAAGATAGGGCCAGTTTTCGGCCAAGAGTTGGCGATGTCCGGGAGAGCATTCATTGCAAATACGTAGAAATTAGAGTTGACAGAAGACGAAGAAGAGAGATGGCTTAGTTGGTGTTTGTGGTGGTTGTGTCTGAGGTCTGGTTCCATGTGACGTTGGGTGGGAAGTGTTTGGGCATAACGAGACTTAGAGGCTATGAGCAGAACTCTAGTCAAGCGCCAATGGACTATTCTGTTTACTTTTCTTAATAAATAACACGACAGTTGTAGTCCTTAAATATTCTGGCACGGCGTAAAGCTGATCCTTACTCAGTCTTCTCACATGATGCATGACGTGGTGCCCAACGGCAGCGAAACCTCCGGACTCGGCCGGAGCATCAACTCAAGCGAGGCGAAGAGATTGATCCGAATATAGTGTCAGAAGTATATTTATGATTGATCATGGTGCCATTGTATGCCAGGCATGGATGTGGACAGAGCTTCGAGTTCCACTCTGAGAAGAACATCTCGATGAGATCTCGTTCGCGCCCTGAATCTTATCCACATGAGCAATTTCCCGGCATTCAAACACAGACGCTGACAGCAAATAGTTTATTTGGACGAAGATACAAAGTTGACAGAGAGAATGATGGAGGACGTCGATCGTGGTTGGCGACGCTGCACATGCGATCCGCAGGTAGCCCTTGATTCTCCAAGGGGGCTCCGTCATCGTGAATAGAAAGAAAGAAAACCGCACCTCTTGATCAGAGCATTGTCTCTCCAAGTCAGATTCAACAAAGGGACCATGCATATATTTTTATCTCGCCGCAGCCTGACTTCCACTGAGGTTTATATAAGACCCCCACAACTTGAGTTGTCGTCTATGAAAGGCATTCATTCTCCGTCGTCATATCTTCTGGTAGTCGAAAAGACCAACTATAAGTTCAAGCTGGCTATGTTTGTTTCACAGGTGCGCTGAGAGGTGCAGCACAGCGGTGTCAGTGATTGCGGGAGGAATATGAATACGGTCCTGATGCAGACGATCAAGGACGACGGGAAGAGATTGTTATGGGCTGGCTTCTAGATACGTCTTCCATGCTTACCATGCCCAAACGCCATGGCTTCAATGTTCTGCAAGAATCGAGGTGGAGCTAGAACGCCTCTGAGATCCCAGTGTTACGACAACCGTAGGTGGATTGTGGGGTTTGCTCTTAATCAGTAATTGGAATTAAACTTATACTAGTCACAGCCACATCGCTTAGACAAGCTTTATCATGGTACGCATCTTCTAAAGCTAGGGAAGTGGAAGCTCTGGCCAAAACTTACGGCGACCTCCCGACGCTGGGACATGTGACGCCTACGTATAAAGCAGGTTTCATTACGATATCTCCGTTCACCCGCAAATGAAGTCGCCTGGATACTGGTTCATGACTTGATTGCTTGATTCATATCCGGCTCTGGTCTTTCTGCGAAACCCGGGAGGCGGCGCCTTGTGAGGATTATAAGACATCATGCTCCACGCATTGGCGGTATTATGCTAAAGTATTCCACCTGTTGAGCTTATTGGTTCCTTAAGCTAATTGCTCTCAAAAATATGCTAACCGAGGTGATCCACGTTGGTCGACTGCTCTGGCTGGCGCAGGAGAGGAACAAGACTCATGAAGACTCGGCCGATTTTGGGTTCCAGAGACCGTGAAGCAAGCAGTGGTATTGCTCCCTCGGTTCTATAGGTCAATTGTGTTCGTGCCTTCGATATGATCCTGAGCTCTGGTTGTTATTCAATTTCGATGTTGGCTAAGGCTGTTTCTACACATGGATATGGTCAAAATAAAAAAGCGAAGAGAGTCCGAGAACGTCTGGAGCTCGCTGATTCTTGGGTAACCTCCTGAGGAGTACCCGTATCATCTCGTCGCAAGCAAAATAAACAAGGGCCGACAACAGCGAGGTTTGCTGAGGTCATCCACTGCCTACTGTATTCAGCATCCAGTTCATGATCTTACCGAAGGATGAGCACAATAAACAACAGGAACTCTTCTCACAGCGGAACGTGGCCAGAGAATCAAGAACCTTCAATTTTGTTGCAGCAGCTTTGAAGTACTGGGTAATTACATTGTATACCAAAAGCACGGCGGGTGTTCACGCAGTTGATTCCTCTCCAGCACATACCCGACAGGAGAGCTTCGGCGAGGATGGGCTTGAGCGCAGATCTCCGATGGAAGCCCGCAAATGGGTTTTCTTTGTTTTAGCTACTTAAGACAACGGAATCTGGAATTTCTGGTAGGTCAAGGCTAATGATGGTTGTAGTGAGGTTTGCGGATTCATTCGAAACGTCCAGCGGATATCTTCCGTCTCATCCATGTCGCCCCTGATGTTGAGCTTGCTCATCGGCCATCATGGAAACTTATGCTCTGCTAGGCATTTGTCTATAATAAGCGCTGATGAAAGAGAAACAGCGGCAGGACGTAACCAAATGCTGGACTCTCTCGGAATGCTCTAGGAATGTCGAGGGTAGGAAACCATCTGGAGATGGAGGACATGATTCATTCTGAAGACAAATTGGCCGTTCATGTAAAATGTGCAATGAAAAGCCGCTTTTTACAGTGAGATTTTCTATCCGGGCGGATAACTACCTTTATTAGGCGTAATGTCCATTTTGTTTGAAAACTTGTATCATCACTGTCGCCCCTGTCATCTCTACTGTCCCTGTCGTCTCTGTCCCCTTTCCTCTCTTCATCCCTTTTGTCGTCGTTGTCGTCGTCCCTATCGTCGTCGATGTCGACTACCCGCCCAGATAGCTAGAAGTATCCGCCTGGGTAGCAAAACTCTTTACGTGTAGCAGCATTGCAAGTGAAGATCGAACGGACGCAAAGCGTACAGGCAGCATTTAAGAAGAGATTGACGAATTGATGAATTCCAGAACCAGCCCAAGGCACAATGGAATACTTGTTGTACTGGCTGTGCGTTAAGAGAGCATAGAAAACCTTGGAATGCTGGTGAAGATTTGATGTCTCCTGCTACAGCCGATCCCATGGCTGACTTGCTTGAGGCTCGAGACTCACTGGTCCGTCCCTCTCCTTGACAATTATTCCGGAATGATTACTTCAGGAGCGTTGTAAATTCACGCGGACCAATTCCGAGGCCTTCTATGGTGTGAGCAATCTCCCGGTGACCTGCCCGTCTTCTGTGTGGACACAACAGTGCGGTCTGCATACACAAAGTCAGACAGATCAACTGCCAATCCTCTGCCCGCATATGAAACCCAGGAGCAGAGTCATCTTTTATATCAGAAAAATAAACGAGATGTTCATCGAATTCGCGAGAAGACACACAGTGGATAGAGGTGAGTTGCTCAGTAGATTCTACGAGAACGACCCTCAGCACGAAAGGTCTGGTCAGGTTATTTAAGGCCGGAAGATTCGTGAGGCAGTGAGAAAAAAGCCCTCTGGAAGCCACGAGAAAGTAGGAACGCTTCGTTCATTATTGCGTGAGCAGCCCCGAGATGCTCAGATTGGGGCCCATTACATCTTGCCACAGACAAATACACGCCATTGACAAGCCACCAAAGGTCAACTTCGACCCCAACAGAAGAAACCTGAATAAGCTGCAACGTATCAAAGCCAAACGGCGGCAATGAAGTACAGTATCGAGGACGTGGTGCGAGAAGTTACGGCGTGGCACGGCAGTACCTCTTTCGCATCATAGCCTACGTTAGGTGCTCCCACAGGACACGATAAACATTGACTTACAACGAGACTTAATTTCTCTGCTCCTTTGGTATGGTTTCAAGTCATGTATCTGGCGAAATGAGATTCATAGAAGATGCCACGTGGGTGCTGTATGCGCTGCTGCATAAGATATAGAGTCTTTGCTCCTCGAGCCACAGTATTTAGGGGAGCGTTCCGTGAGTCTCGACAAGATCTAACCAAGACAATTGTGGCTATTGAACTAGTTGTGAGAAACTGCCTTTCACACAACACCCTGTCAATTTTCTGCACTCCATTTACACCTACCATAACCAGCTTGAGCATGACGGACTTGTTCCTCTCATACTCGTCTCCCATCGTCGGTGCCCAGCACTCTCCTCACATTCCGTTTATTCAGACTAATTCGTCGCCTAGGAGATGATGAGATTAACTAGGCCCGTCTGACACGTTTCCGAGCGGCGGATGCGGCCGCCGCGGCCACGGAATCTGCTGGGTTCGGAGGAAATGTGATCCAAATGCAAAGCGCGACGACGCATCTGAAGGGATCCATTGTCGCGACGTAAGAGTGCATGGTAGCACGTTTTATCACAGAGCATAGGTAAGGTAATACAGAGCGATTAAAGCTGAGTCTTCCGCGGTGAGAAGCTCGTTGGACGGTATAAAAAGCGTATTTTGATAGATGTGGAAATGTATGGAGCAGCCCGGCAATGTGGTCGCCTGGTTGCTGATACTTGGTCACGATGCCAAAACTTTTGCACATGCTCCTGCATGATGTCGATGTTTGTGGGATAGTTATCGATATAGCAGGAGAGTGGCGTAACACGTACGCGATACTACCGGAATACGCCCTTGAAAAAAACGATCGCGGATGGCTGCGGCGGGACATACGAGCGGGCTCGTCTCCCTGACGAGGAAACAGCTGGTATGGCCGGCCGCTTACGAGTGAGACCATTAGCTATCGATTCAAGCACTTCACAACGAAGGAATCATTTCTATGTAGATTCAGGAGATGCTGAAGACGCGGGGTTCTAAATATACTCATTTTCAACCCTGTTCTGTCGTCTACCTTACCATCTGCCGAGCATACTTCTTATGTTTTTCGATATTTAAGGAGCAGGTGTGTCTGAGGACTCACTGAGAACACCAATCGCCCATTGTCACGCCGCTTCTGGGAAGGAGAGAGAATTATAGGACCGATCTGTCGCAGATGTCTAGCTGTCATGGCCTGTTGGTCTGCGTGCGTGCAGCTTGGACTTGCTGGAGGGCCTGTCTTGCAGGTATACTTGCAGGACGAAAGAAGAGGTGGACGACAGGAATGGGTCAACGGTGAATCTGCAGAAAGATAAGGCGTTCTAACCTTCTTCGCTGGAGAGAAAACCTGGGAGTTGATGCACAGGTGTCGGGTAACGAGAATCCACCCCATCAGCGATTGGTGTCTCGGGGAAAGCAATCAAGACCCAGGCGCGCGGCAATATATACCCGGACGTTTTGATACTTGCAATAGAGAGCTGTGTGGCCAAGTCTAATTGCCGAATCGAATATTTTGGCACTACTTAAATTACTTCACAGCCAGAGAGGGTGTGATACTCCCCACAATGAGATATTGGCAGATGCCGGCAGATTCTGGGGCTCTGTACTCGTGGAGATTTGAGAAGTTGGACAACACCTCGAAAACCTCTGAACAGGAACATGATGCCGAGCTTATGTCTGTCTACCCGTCTCTACTCGCCGTCTCTGTCGGAGTATTACGCAAGGATACGCGGACGTCTAATAGGCCTGAGCAGATGCTGTGACTGCAGGTGGGCTTTGAAGTAACATGTGAACCCCGGACTCTTCTGCGTTAGGCTGCCATGACGATCAAGATGAAATTACAGGGACGAGGCCCGCCCATATTTGGTTGCCTGTCTCATTACGAGAAACTCCTCTGTTTGCTGTTTTATACTACCAAGTTTGGCGCAAGGAAAGAGTGGATTTAGGAAGGGGGCTGCTTGGTAGAGAATGGGGTCCGTTAATAGGTGGATATAAATATCTGTAAAGAGTCGTGAAAGCAAATGTTGAAAGCCACGGCAAATGCCAGTATCTGGACATCTCTGTTGACGGCGGTGACCTCGTGTGATTCACCGCTGGATGTCTCCTTCTTCAACAGATGTCTGACATGGGATAGCAACAGGACATTGATCCTCGGACCCGGAATAACCTCGACGAATACCAGCAAGACGACGGTAATGACGAACAGACATACCGCGAGGCCAGTAGTCTGCGGGAACGCAAGCTTCATAGCCGCCCTTCGCATTGACGTACCCCCCCCCCTATAGGTTCTCAACCTCGATTACGACGTGGTCGATTTGCCGCTGGATCTTCGCGAGCAAATACGGATCACATTGCCTAACCTTCTACTTTAAAAGCCAAATATTGCTCGATATATACCCCAATCATGCGCCACCTACCGGCCGCAGAACCGGCAGCTGCCCTTCAAAGTTTATCTATTTAAACAAGTCGACAGCAGTAGGTAAACTCGTCTCCCACAGCCCAATAACCGTCGTCGGCTCCAGGTCTCCATCAGTAAGAGGGATCCAGCTGCGCTATTCCAAAACCCATCCCTTCGGCCGTCGAGCCCCCCCGTATCCGCGTGTCTGCGTGGGGATTTGGTTCTCGTCGTCCTCATCACCATCACTCCCCTCGTCCGTCACCGTCGTCCCCCTCGTCCGCCGCCGTCGTCCTCATATTCCGTCAACACGGTGGAGTGTCTTGTCTGGCAAAACCCGGCAGCCAGACTGCCTTTCGCCCCTGCGAGGATCAAGGCATGTTGATCTCATACTCGGACCGGTTGCAACAGAGGAAGCCTTACGTCAATCGGCCTTCACTCAAGAAGAGTGACTGTGCCCTTTCAAAGCCCAAACCTCAGCCCCCTGTGCAATTTATCACTCCTCCCACCCCTCGAACGACGCCATCCCCACGATATAGCATCAGCGCAACACCCAGCACCCATGAAGAATTGTGAAATCGCCTTGTATTCATCAGCAAATAGCCCTCTACAGTACCCCTAACCCACGCTCAAAGGCGGATGCCAACAAATCCATTTCCCCACCAACTCCACGCCGTGAAGTCCATTCCCAAGTTCCAATGCCTCATTCTTTGTACAAATAACTTCCTGCAACGCACAGTCCCCTTAATCGTCCTCGATATCGTCGTCGCTGATGACCAAATTCTGTACCTGCAGCCCCGCCACCGACCCATCACCCTTGTGCCGGATCGAGGCCCCCTTCTTCCGGGGCGTCGACTCCTCTGACGGTTTATCGGTCGCCCAGGCGTCGCCCGTCATGATGTTATCCTCCGGCGCGTCCTCAGCATCCTCGTCATCCGCTACTTGAGCCCCGATGCCCTGGAACGAGACTACCTTCTCGATGTCTCGGAGTTTGAAGGAATGGAGTGTTGACTTGCGGCCGCGAACGATGGCGGCCATGTAAGGTAGTCGCTCAAGCAACATCTCTCTGCGGGCTGAGCTGCCGAGGGAAAGCAGTGGCGTAGAATTGGTCTCTGTCTTGGTATCGTTCGTCGGCGCAGGTTTAGACTGGCGCTTAGCCATCCAACTACCCACGTCCGTCTGCTTCGGTCGTCGGAAAGCGCTTGCGCTGTCCATCAGGCCCTTCCTTGGCGCACTCTCCTCGCCTTTCATGAGCTTCGTAGACCAGACGTCCACCAAACTCTCAAACTCCTCCTTCTGACGCCACAATTTGATGCTGGTCGGGTAGAACATCTTGTACTGGTCCCCGCCCTTCGACCCAGACGCTTTGCGCTTGACGGGCGAGGGTAGTGAGAAGAGCATCCCGCGGACGGCGACCTGGAAGGCGATCTCGTCTTGTCGGAGAACGTGGCTGCCCGAGTCTCTACCAAAGCCGGCGTAGGCACCCCGTCCACCGAAGAAGATATCTGAGGACGGGCAGAGCAGATCGCTCTCCGACAGGTACTCTAAACAGCCGTTGACGTAGTCTAGCGGTGTTGATGCATCCATCGGCGGAACCGTCTCGCAAGAAAACATGTAGTTCTCGTGAAGTGCGGAGATGAATGTTTGCGTATCTGTGCCCGTCTCGTCTATTAAGGTGTCGACCATTACTTCTGATTGCTTCGGTCGAGAGTGATGCGCGAGGTAGCTTGGCAATACCTCGGCTGGGTTTGGCCTCGTGGGTGTTTCTTCTCTTTTGTTGTAAACCACCTTACCCACAGCGTGGAAAATACCTAGACTGGCTTCGCGTTGAGATACCAACTCCAAGGTATCTTGCTCCCCCTTCGTCATGGAAATGCCGGCCTTGGCACCCTTCGACTGCTTGGATAAAGCAACCTTGGCTCCCCAGTCAGCATCCTGGTCGCCCTTCAAGCACATGAACTCCAACGACGAAATCGCACTTCGAATGTCACCAATCTCGCCCAGTCGCTTCAGCACTTGAGGTCCTGGGGTACGTTTCCGGCCAGACTTTCGCGCCTCCTTCATGACCACCAACTCCAGTGCTTTCGCGAGGAGCGTGGGCGCGATGGCGTTGAACTCGATGACCCTTGCGCCGGGGTGTCGCAGGATATCGGGCCCAAGCAGGCGATGCGCAGTGAAGCTGTCCGCCGAAGCCGATGTCGTGGTCAGCAGCGTTTCCGAGATGACCAAGACGATCGGAGTGATTGGCTCATGTGAAGGCCGGCGACCGAAGGCAGAGAGTGCGGGCGTGTTTGTCGCCAGATAGTCCAAGATGGTATTTCTGAATGAAGTCAAGGCTGACGATGACCTCGAAAAGGTGTTTGGGAATTCCTCCACGAGGATGATCTTCTGTGTTGAAGGATCCGACTTCTCGGTCTTTGGCCGCGGCGCATCCGCCGTCAGATCCAGATCGAGCTGACCGAACTTCCCGCCTCTGCCCAGGAACTCCTGAAACTGACCGGATGCAGACGAGTAGCCCAGGTTTGCGCCATTCGCACTGGTCGGATTCCTCCACTCCAGCAGCTCGGCGCCCATATCCTTGGCCAGTAGTCTCATCGTCGTAGTCTTGCCGGAGCCCGCCGCGCCTTTGAGGAGCAGCAATCGCTGGCGCAGGCGTCCGCTCACAACGTCCTCCAGCCATTTCCGCACATCCGCGACCTTCTTCTTGTGTACCGCGAGCTCGTCCAGGTTGATGGGACCGAAGCGCTCTGACCATGGCCGCAGGTCGTCATCGAGTGCTGCTGGTGTCGTCGGGCGCGTGGGCTTGAGGAACTTCTGGCTGGCGGCGAAGGATGCTGCTGATGAAGCGGGAGTGTTGTCCCGGAACCGCTTGCGCGCGTTCTGGCCGACTATACTCGAGGTGCTGGCTTTCTGGTCCGCAAAGTCGTCATCGGAGATGGGATCGCTCACGATGTCATCGAGAGGAATGGTCCTCGACGAACTAGGCTTGGCAGTCGTCCGTTGCGCCTGTTTCGAGAATAATGTCATGAGGTCGCCGTTCTTCCCCTTCTCTTCGACCTTGACGCGCTTCTGCCCTTTGCCCTTGGCCTTCTCTGGGCTCGTACTCGGGCTCTTGGTGCCCTTGTTCGGTCCATTTCGTGCTTGGAGGACGGAGGGTGCTGGTATGGGTTTGCCTATGTCGGCGGTTCGAGATCGTGTCTTCGTCGGGCTCGGCGATGCGGTCGCGTTTCTACTCCCAGCTTTGGAGTTCGGGGAAGAAAATAGGTAGTTCGTCAAGGTGTTCGTCTTCGGACGCTCGTCTTCTTCATCGTCTGATTCTACGACATTGCGCCGCCTTCTTTTGGCCGGCGGAGCCATTGGGAAGGTTGTCGTTTGGCAGGATTAACATGAGGGGTGCATGATCTCGGCGGGTGCAGAAATCAACGCGTCTTTGCTGGTGACGTTGACGAACGGGGGATGTTGAAAACAAGCAAAAGCAAGCAGGCGCACCTTGGGCGGCTAGTGAAGGCAGCTTCCTCGTCATTTGCAGCCTCGCGAATCTGGACCCCCACTTTGACTGGCACTTTACAGTGGGTGGGCACTAATCGGCTGCTAAAACGTCGGTGCCTGAGCGAGCTTCGTCCCGCCCTGCTGCAGCTCAATTAGTGAACCCATGTACATGAAAGTACCTGTGTCACAGGTTGGAAAGACAGACACTTGGAGCCAGTCGACACGGGGATGTGGTCAAATGAAAATATCAAAAAGATTTGACTAATGATGCAAATCATCAGTGTGATAGTTATTGTGATTTGCATCATTACACAAGCGCAGGTGACCGAGCGCTAATCGTGGCCTCCTAGATGCCACCACACTGTGAAAAGTGACATATAAACGACTCCGCCAAAACGAGAGCTAGCAATTACAAGTTCAACTTCATTCTCATTATGTACGCCCTGTTGTACAGTATTAACGACAGACTGCCGCGTACTCGTTCAGTTACAAGTTCGGTCGAGCGAGAGTCACCGCATTATCGGCATATGCTGTTAATTCAGACATTGACTACTGTTGATTTAGAATGTCCATCCGTGGAAGTTATCGACGAACGTCAGCGCAGAGGCGAGGTACCGCTCGTGGACATCGCCCCATGTCCTCGCGGCTTCCTTCATGGCACGAATGGCTGTGACCATTAGATACGAGTCCCTTGCTTCAGCATCTGAAGAGGTACCTTTAACAAAATGAGCGTCCTTGGCCCACTGCGAGTTCAGAGCCGCCTCCTCGACGTGGCCCCAGTGTCGCTGCTTCAGGTCCGTGTCGACGTTGTCAGGATCGATCTTCGGTCGCAGGAGGACGATGTACACCGCGAGGGTGAACAGCCACCATTGCCGGACCAGGCTCACGTGGAACTTGGTCGGGATGAATGGGATGAGGATTCGCACGGCGTGGCTCGTCGTCAGCAGGTGGACTGTGAAGAAGTTATAGGCATGGGTGCCTCGTGGAACGGTAGCCACGAGCAGCGCCACGGCCAGCTCCTGCGACTCTTCAAATTGCTTCACGGGGTCTGTAATGTTCCACGCATTCCAGTACTCCAGCACGAGATCCTCGTGCTTCTCGAACAACGGCTCAATGTTCTCCGCGTTTGGCTCCTTGAAGAGGCCATCGAATCGCTTGTCCTTCGCCAGCTTATCCATGATTTCGAACGTCGACTTCGAGCTAAATGAGGAGGGCTTCGAGTACTTCTTGTGGTCAAGGTACTTGTGGAAAAAGTTGTAATTCGTCGTGGCAAGACCGAGCGCCTCGATGGCGACCTCCTTGCTGTCGATTTCGTATGCGTATCCGAGGTGGATGAGAGGGTGGCCGACTTCATGAAGCGTTAGCAACAACATCAACAGTTTCTCTCGGGCCATACGTACGACCGCCAATAAGTGCATTTACCAAAGGCTCCTTGCCTTCAAACAAGAACTTGTTCACGACCTTCTTCCAATCGTACCCGCAGCGCAGCGCCAGCTCGTCCTCAAAGAAGTCAACGTATGCCCTCTGATACCTCTTGTCACCCAGGAAGTCCCGCCAGTCGTCCTCGGTGACCTCGTCAGGCGACTCCGTCCATGGCTCCAGCTCTTTCGTCTCGATCTCGTAGAGGTCTTGGAGCTGCTTGTCCTTTGCGCCGAGCAGGTACGCCGAGCCGAGAATGTGCGGCGCATGGTTGTGAAACTCGAGGTTGTGGTAGAGAATGGCATGGTTGGCGTGGTTCGCTCTCAAGAGGTGCTTCAGGCATCGCGCGCGCTTCTCGGGGTCGGTCTCGACATTGTGGACTTCGACGGGAGGGATGTCGATGGCTTGCGAGTCGTCTCCGACGAGCCTGTTGACGATTGGGACGTACGATAGGATTCCTGCCATGTTGAATGTCTTGTGGGTATATATTAGAGTGGTTTCGAGCGGTTCACATTTTTGGAGAGTTCAAGAAGAAAAACTGCAGTCGAGGGGCGCAAAAAAGTAGCCGTCGACATGGCGCGATCCGAGGGAAGCGTTGGGACCTAAAAGTGACGTGTTGATGGGTTTGAGGGAGTGGGGTACGTGAATGCAGGGTGTGCACGGCCGATTTTGCAGGGACGCTCCCGCCTCCAAGGCGCTGAAGCGTTGGCAAGCCCAACCCCGCCATTCAGCAGATGGCGCTGCCCCGCTATCGAACATCTGGGTCCGGGGACTTTGAAGCCAACAGAAAAGATTTGACAATGCATTTGTCGTCTTTGTCTACGCGAGACAACCTTGTTTTCTCCTTCTCTCTGTCCTCTACTCAATGCATCTCGAGGATGTGGGGTCAACTTCTACGGCAAACGGCGGAGACAAAGACGGCTGACGACAGGATCCAAGTCCGGGGCAAGGGATCTCAACAAATGTTGGGCTCATGGAGCCAACTCCCGCCATGGACATGGATACAGTGCTGCAACGGTCCGTCGGCCAAACTCTGTGTTGCACAATGAGGCTCGAGTCTTTGAGTTTGGGCAATCGAAGAATGGCCATCAAACTTCATTTCTCACACCTGTTCTTGTCCATGCCAGTGGCATAGAGGTCACCTGGCCTGTCGCACAGCAACACATGTCTTGCGCCGAGGCCAAGAAGAAATGTCCAAGAATGGGTTATTGCTGTTTGTTTATGGTTTTCAAGCAAAGTTTCTCTTGAGACCTGGGTGCGAGCTTGCTTAAATAGCTCGAGTTGCCCACACTCCGCCATTTCACAGCACCACTGCCGGGACAGGTGAGACCGAGACAACCCCGGCGGGTTACAGAGGGATCCTTTGTCTCCGGGCAAACGGGCGGTCGAGACACCCAGGTCAGCTTCAGCTGGGCATCGTATTGCTTAGTAACCCAGGCACATGGGAACTTGGGAAACTCGACATGATCCTCTTGCAGAAATCGGTCAGTCCCAGGTATCTGATTGGCATGGATTGTGGATGTGGAGATGTCCATTGACCAATGAAACCCCCCGGCATTCACCGAGAATCGCAGGATGTAAGTCAGTCGCGATATCGAGGGGTGGAAGGGTGTAAGAGCCTCAAAAGGTGGGAGTGTATAATTTCGAGCCAGAGTGTTGGCGATGGGTGAACCCCTCTTGAACAACTCACACAAACCGCATCACGTACATACACCCCAGGCATCTCGCAGGAAGCTCCCTTAAACCCTTGCTAAAGACTGGGTCTTCTGTTTACCTATTTCATTCATCATCCACTCAGACAGCCATATATCACCGAGATGTCTTTCCGAGACGTCGAACCGAAAGTGATTTACGACTTCTTGGGGGAAAGGCGGTCATCCCCGGGTCCAGGCATCTTCGATACATACTTCGCGGATGCCACTTGGTCCCAGCGCTTCGAAGACTCCCGCAGCTCGTCTGGGACTTCTCTGAGCGACCCTCACTCTTCGGACGACATGCTCCCCCCACCCTCGCCGCCGTCTGAAAGTTCCCATGGCACCCTTGATGATGCCTCCTCGGCGGCTACACCGGAGCCTCCGCTGTCCAGCTCCCCACCATTCGAGGAAGTGCGGATCGATCAGTCGGCGCGGGCCGCAGATCTCGTTGACCTTCGTCAGGGTGATGACAAGTTCACAACGCCCACCTTCAACCCCCAGCAGTTCCTGCCCAGACCTACGAAGCTCATCATCGCCGACAAGCCCAAGTCCAAGTCCAGGTCCAGGGTTGTACAAGATGTCGACAAGACCAACCAAGTCAGAGGCACCGGCGCATGCAACAGGTGCCGTCTTGGAAAGGTCCCCTGTAGTGTTTCTGGTACCTGCCCTGCCTGTGTCAAGGCCTGCCCTCTGGCTCCTGAAGTCTGCTGCATGCGCAAAGACATGACATCAACTGCCAGAGATTATTCTTCCAAACGATGTAAGAGAATACCTCGCATATCCAAGAACAGCTTGTTTTCAAGTCATATCTGGTATACTGACGTTGTATAGTCTCGGGATTGGTTCGAAAAGACGACAGCATCGTGAAAGACACGCTTCGCAGGGCGTGTCCAGAGTTTGGACATGACTTCTTCGATGGGCACATCTTTCTCGACCGCAACTGCTCAGGCTCTGGACTTCAGGCTCGCCTAAGAAATTACAAGTGCATGGGCCCTGGCAATCAGATTGCTCACAGCGGTTGTACGTTTTCTAAGACCGATCCTCAACCGGCTCTGTCTCAGCAACAATTGGTTGGGCTAGCTGGACAATCACTCTCCCAAGAAGACCTCCAGACTTTCGAGGGTGCCATTGAGTCTTTCATTGGCTTCTATACCACACCTCATCACTACGGTGCTCGTCAGCGTCCTCAGGTAAGACATCACTCATCCCTGCAATGCGCCAAGTCACCTTGTACTTAACACCGCTTCCAGTTTGCCTTCCTTGAGAAGCTACGTACCTTCAAGGCAGCGTATAGAATCTGCCGCTCTGAGAAACTATGGTTCCTGCAAAAAGACAAGGGTGTCGTAGAGCTTCCTCTGCCGGCGCAGGCGGAGCTCCGCGGTGTTGCGCGCTCGGCGCTCGACTCGTCAGAGAGAGACATCCACAGCGAACTCGACAAGTACCTCAAGAACCCGAAGATTCCAGATCAAGAAAAGCCAGTCGTATGGGCCGCCGTGTGGCAGCTGACGTTTGTCTACCGCGACCTCCTGCGAGGCGTCCTGCCCTTGCACAATAGCGCCGAGGCCCTCTTCAACGCAGTCGCCGTGTTCTACGCGACCATGTTCCGCACCACTGCGGCGCTGAAGTGCTTGGACAGCGTTCAGGCTTCTTGGCTGCCGAATGATGCGCAGAGCCGTGAGCTGGCTGGGGCGTTTTCCTATGCTTTGAGCTTGCGCGATACCTTCTGTGAGTCCCTTGCCTACTCAACACCCAGGGAATCCAAGACTAACATGTCCACCAGATCAAAGCATCGTCGCCGGAGTTCACGCCGTTGACCAAAGTCTCAAGATTCTGGTCGTGGATCCTGAGATGAAGGTGCTGAAACGTAGGCCGGCCACGACCAGGAAATCTGCCGGTGTCAAGCGGGGTGCCGCTCATGTTCATGAGGATGAGGATGAGACTATGGGTGGTTGCTGAGCCCTTACTGCTTCTTCTTCATAATGACACCCGCATACTTTGCTTCAGCGGCATCATGTTCCTCATCTTTTCTGGTGTCAGTTTTCTTTTGCAGCTTTGTGCATTTCAATCGGATACCCGGGTGCGCTCGAAGCATGGACCGCCTACGATTGGGCAGATTGTCGATTTACACGCAGATAGCGCCGGCGTGCGAGACCCTCAGGGTTGCGAAAGGGTTTACTTCAGGATTTCTTTCATGAAATCTGTTCAGGCTCTAATAGGAAACCTACATGTGTTGTTGTGCCAAGTCATTCCCAGTCCCAGTCATGAATATATCGATGTGAAGTCATCACCACCTGGGCCTAAATGCTACGCTGTCGTCAACCACAAGTTAACCCAGACTAAGCACAGCTCCATGCGCCGAGGAAAAGTGAGTCTCAGTTGATGAACTTCCCTCGGAGCCGAAACTCACTTATCAGCCCGTAATCTTCACTAAATCCGGAGCTTACCAGATCATGGGGCCATGCGTGAACGCACGCAACCAGATCGCTGGGACTCGGAGGTTCTCTCACGTAAATCACCCAGGATCATGCGCATTCTTATCAAGAGCCGAACATGCGGGGGTCCCGGGACCAACCCAGGAACATGTCATCCAAAGTTGAGATGGATCATGGCCAAATCAGGATCCAGGGCGATATCGATGGGGTCGCTCCTTTTTGCGCGGGAAACGGGCGCGAACCCCACCACGTCTTTGACCGAGGGGAACCTGGTAACCACGGAGAACCCCTCACCAACACGCTGGTATCATCAACGATGACAATCATGCGCGGTCATCATCTAAAAGACCTTCTAATGCCCTTTTGATTGATCAGAGCATACATCATCCACAAGCCAAGTAAAATAACAGCGGGCATCTCAAGATGGCTTCAACACACCCGTATCAACAGCTTGACATCGATGAGCGGGTGAAGCGAGTACTTCTGAAGACACCTCTCATTGATGGCCACAATGATCTTCCACAACAGCCGCGTTGCTGTTTCAAAGGCAAGATTCACAACAACCCCAAATTCGACTTTGCGAATGGCTTCCAGAGGGGGATGACGGACATCCCTCGTTTGAGGGAAGGTGAGTCGCTCGAAATCGCTTCCCACTTACTTCGACTAACACGTCTGGTAGGTGCTGTCGGCGGGCAGTTCTGGTCCGTCTGCGTCCCATGTCTGCGGTCCGCGGAGAACTTCTCGACGGCAGAGTACTCGACCATGGCGCGCGATGCTATTGAGCAGATCGATCTCACGCTGCGCCTGGTCGAGTCATATCCGGAGACGTTTGAACTGGTGAACGGGCCGAATGAGGTGAAGAAGATCTACGAGTCTGGGCGGATCGCGTGTTCGATTGGTATTGAGGGGTATGTATCTCATCGGGCTCGTGTAAGTCGTGACTCGGCATGCTTACCAGGATGAACAGGCTGCACATGGCCGGTAACAGCATCGGCATCATTCGCGCTTTCTATCGCCTCGGAGTTCGATATGTGAGTAATGAGAGACCACAGCATGGCATCTGACGTGGCTGATATTGAGTCTTCAGTGCACACTCACCCATGTTTGCAATAACGCCTTCGCGGATTCGAGCACTTCGAAAACCGGGCCAGTGCATGGTGGACTGTCCAGATTAGGTCGCTCAGCCCTCGTTGAGATGAACAGACTAGGTACGTCGTCATCAACTTCAGACTCAAGCATCACATCTAACTTCATACAGGCATGATCGTAGACATCTCCCACGTCTCAGAAGACTGCGCCAAGCAAGTCCTCGAGCTTTCCCGCGCGCCAATCATGTTCTCGCACTCCAACGTCAAGGGCGTGTTCGACTGCGCGCGCAACGTCCCCGACCACATCCTCGACATGGTCCCCGCAAACGGCGGCATCGTCATGGTCACCTTCGTCCCGGAGCATGTCGCCACCCGCAGGAGGGATGCCAAGATGGATATGGTTCTGGATCATTTATTCTACATTGCAGAGCGCATCGGGTGGGACCACGTCGGCCTTGGATCCGACTTTGATGGTATTGCGTCAGTGATCCCCGGGCTGCAGGATGTCAAATGTTATCCAGGGCTTTTGAAGGCCATTTTGGACCGAGGCGCAACAGAGGAACAGCTGGCCAAGGTTGCCGGAGAGAACATCCTTCGGGTATGGCGTGGGGTTGAGACGGTGAGAGACGAGATGAAGGCGGAGGGTGTCTTGCCGGTTGAGGATGTCTGGGAGGGACGAGAGTGGTGGAAGTATGACGGCTATTATCAGATGAAGGTTGATTACGATGAGGATTCGGGAGGTGATTGGTATGGCGTCCCTCCTCCAGACGAGGGTTTGTATCTTGATGATGATGGCGATAAACAGTAATCACCATGGTCAAACATGAGAAATTGCAAGAAATTTTCGCGAAAGCTGTCAACTTCCGATATTTAATATGTAACATCAATCGTCTTATAGCGTTCGCCATGATTCTCCAAGTTATACTTCGTGTCATGATGTTATTCGCAATATCACCGATTTGCAAGCAATGACCGTACCAGAAACTAACCTCAACGTCACTCAATCAAGTTCGATCCCAGAAACTCATACTTTGCCTCTGTAAGTATTCATCGTAGCGACTTTCGAACATGATTCAAATGAATAATATCTGGTTGTGCAAATGAAATGGGGATGGTGGGATGATTGCCGCGGAATACCCGACCGTGGCATCAGTTTACTGTGTTTGTGTCAAGTCAAGAACACCATGGTTGTCTCAATTGGCATTGAAACCGTCTCTCTATTGCTCCGACAAACAATCTCAACTCGCAACTCGGCACCCTGTTGCGTCGTTGAGCGCGGGATAGTCACTCACCTCCGCGGTTGAGCTCAACCGGCGATAAGAGTTTCCCGCGGAATACATAAACACCGACGAACCTAGTCATTCCCACCACTCTTATCAACTCCATCTCGCATGTTCCCTGGCCGTTCTATCGTACGAATAATGCGGGGCAGCTCCGGACTGGCACTTACACTGCCGACGTCCGTATAAAACCATGCATTCCTTGAACGACGTCCAAGACGGCCGAACCGCGCCGCAACCGCCTTCGCTTACACCTCATCCAGGATCTCGAGGAGACAAAACATGGCGACAAAGAAAGAGCTGATGGCTGATGAGCCGTCCAAGGCCCTCGATCTCCTGGACACCGCAGAGGGCGAGATCGTTGACCCCCAGGAGTACTCGGCTCTCCTCCGCAAGATCGACTTCCGGCTGATGCCCCTGCTTTGCATCACGTACGCCCTGCAATCCATCGACCGTACCACGCTCAGCTATGCCGCCGTCTTTGGTGTCCGTGAGGATATTGGTCTCACGGGCTCAGAGTTCTCGTGGGACGGAGCTGTGCTGTATCTCGGTTATCTTTTCTGGGAATTTCCGACGAACGTGCTTCTGCAGAAGCTCCCTGTTGGCACCTTCTTCGCGGTAACCGTCGTCCTCTGGGGTGCAGTCCTCATGTGCCACGGCGCCGTGCACAGCTTCCCCGGACTCGGGGCGACGAGATTCTTCCTCGGCATGTTCGAGGCCTCGGCCAACCCGACCACGATGATCCTGTTCTCGATGTACTACGAGCGCAAGGAGCAGCCCCTGCGTATGGGCATCTGGATTGGATCTGCCGGGTTGGGATACATCGCCGCCGGCATCGTCTCATTCGGCCTCGGACACATCTCGGGATCGATTGCGAGTTGGCGGATTCTGTTCCTGTTCTGGGGCTCCATCACTGTTGCGTGGGGTGCGCTGATGCTGATCTCCTACCGGGCTCGCCTCTTACGACCAAATTCCTGAGCGAGAAGGAGAGAGCGATGGTTGTTAACCGCGTCAAGACGAACGGTACTGGTGTTGAGAACAAGGAGTTCAAGTGGCCGCAATTCTGGGAGGCCATGAGGGACTTGAAAACGTGGTTGTTGTTCCTCTTTGCTGTAGCTAGCAACTCGCCCAACGGTGGTTTGACGACTGTAAGTCGCACGCGCTTTCGGACGTAGGCAGATGCTAACTCTAGCAGTTCCAAGGTCTTGTCATCAAGGGCATGGGCTTCTCGACTCTGCAGACTACCCTCATTCAAATGCCTTCCGGCGGAGTTCAACTGATTCTCTGCCCCTTGGCATGGTATGTCACCCCTGAACCATCATATATTGCACCTTTCTCAACTCTTCCAGCTTCTTCGCCTCCTACTACCCTAACGCTCGTCTCACCATCATGCTTGTCTGTCTCGCACCCTTCCTTGGAGGCATCCTCGGACTCTGGCTCATCGACCAGTCGAACCCGTACGGCCGCCTCGCCTGTCTCTGGATCTCATTTGCCTACCCCGCCACCTGGACGCTCTCCATGTCCGTCGCAACCGCCAACACCGCCGGTCATACCAAGAAGATCACCACAAACGCTATGCTGCTCATCGGATACTGCGTCGGAAACTTCATCGGCCCCTTCTTCTTCAAGACGGAGCAGGCGCCTAGATACACTCTTGGTGTCGCGATGATGATCTTCTGCGTTGGTCTGCAAATTGCTTGTTTGGCTGGTATCTGGGTACTTCTGTGGACTCGCAACCACTCACGGAAGACTGAGCATGCGGAGTCGCCGGGGATGAGCAGCAAGCCTACGAACGAGGTCTTTTGGATCAGACCGATTTCGAGAACAAGTACTTCAAGGTGAGCCATACCAGGCCTATCTTGAGTTGTAACGAGCTAACATCGTCTAGTACGTATATTAAGCGACTTGTGACGAGAACGTGTGAGAAGACATTGAGAAAAGAGTGGACCCAAGGCTATCTGCTTTTCGAGTTGTAAATTTCATTGTCATGAAATAGAACAGATACCCTTGCATTGTCACAATGGCCCGTACTGCAATAGCTCTTGCCCTGAAACGACGCCCAACTTTTGATCATCTCTTGTCGTTCGCATATCATAATCACCGTGTTCTGTTCAACGAATCCCTCATTCAACGATTAAGGTAGAACCAGCGGCTAGCTTTAGTTGGAAACCTCTTCTGTCGGCTTCCGGCCCCAAAGTGAGTACCTAGATCTGTAAGTCATTGTAACAATCAAGACAGCCCAAAAGCCGAAACTTACACAGGCCAGTATGCATGAACACGCCGATTATTAAGGTCTTTCCGCACGTCGATCAGGAGCACCTGGACTTCTGCCGGGCTCCAATCAAGAATTCTCGTCAGTGGCCCCATAAGAAAGCCTTCAAATCCCATGTTGAGGTTCTCGTTCTCCCACATGCCTAGCTCTTTGTACTTGGGATCTTTAGGCCAGGTATTGATCGGCCACTTGTACTGCTTGAAATGGACATCCTCGAACCCTATGTCGACCATCATCTGTCTCAATTCAGGGACGCTCTGAAAGGCACGTCCGATTTTGGCCATAGCTTCTGCGAGGAGGCCGAGAGCTTTAGATATCGCGAGGTCACCTGTGAAAGTGTCGTCGTCGCAGTCTGGGAAGATGTCGAACTCATCCAGTTCAAGGTAGCCACCAGGCTCCAAGCCGCTATGCGTATCAATATATCAGAAATAGCTACCTCGCTCGGGTTTAGTGATGATCTTACTCGTAGCACTTTTGGAGGTAGCTCTGCCAATTCGCGATGCTCGAAGTCATCATGCGGCTGTGGATATAATCGAACGGCTTTGAGAAGGTCCAGGGTTCTTCGATATCGTCGATCTCAAACCTGACATTCGGCGGTACACTATGCAGTATTAGCTTAAGAGCGAAGTTTCAGCTGCATTTTAAGAGCCAAACCGTACAAGTCAACTTGTACGGCTGAGAGATCTACGCCAATGACCTGGACACCAGTTAGTTACAATCCCGCTTGGAGCACAATCATAATCTTACTTCAGCTTCGGGGTGCTCATCACCGAACTCAATGGCCCATAGCCCAGTTCCCGTGCCCACATCCAGGACGCGCTTCACCTGGGCGCCCTTCTCATTGGGAGGGGCTGTCCCTAGCTTGTTGTCGTGTGTGAGAAGGAACATATGATGTTGCAAGTCTGAAAACATTAATGTGTTGTACCTGGGAGTCAAGGTGGGGGAGAGCAACCTAGCCTCTCATTCTCTCTGTCGTCGTTTGGATAGTTGTACTCTGGATTTGTTAGGACCACTTATGATTGATGTCGATGAATTCGGCCGTCTTACTTCCATCCTTGTAACGATGATATGTTCTGCCATTCTCAAGTCTGTAGTCCAAAATCGAGCCGCTCACGCTGGTAGTCGAAGAGGCAAGACTCTGTTGAAGTCAGCATCAGAGTTCTCTACTTCTTGACGAGGACTTACCCCAATTGAGGAAGCGCCATCATCAATCGTCTGGACAAGTCAGCAAACCTGACTTCAGATTGTCACAGCAAAACCATACATCATCGGCGACAATAAGACCATCAGTTTCGGGTGCAACATGTGCAGGGCTTGCGGCCGCTGGAGAAGACCCGGAGGACTTCTGGGGACTCCTTGGACTCTTTGGGCTCCCTGTACCGGCCATTCTTGCAACGACTCTCGTCAAGAGGTTCTCGAGACCCTAAAAGATGTTGCAGTTGCAACCGTAATGGAAGACATCTGTTCCGTGAGCGACATTTTATCTCTTCGTAAACATCGCCTGAGTTTTCTTTACCCCTCTTCTTGGCTAGATATTGTCATGCAAGTTTGCGATGAGTTGTGACGGCCAGTGCATAAGCGACGAGTTGCCAACGATTTTGATGGTCTGTTGGTTCTTCAGTTGCAACTCACGACTGGGGTTTTCCCGATGCAGCACTGAAGCCTTCCAACAGACATTTCAAGGCCCTGCTTCCGGCCCCGGATCCGACCAATGGCTACCGGTCGTTAAGTGGTTCATACTGCATCCGCGGGCGGTCCGATGGAGAACATGCAATGCAGCGGAGTTCTCCATGCCAATCGGCGAGGTTTCAATGTGTCCAAATTGACGAACAACTATGTAAACAGGGTTCTTCGTATTCTTATGGACAAGTATTGAACATGATGTCTCTGGTGGGTCAGCGTCACAGCGACCGGTCAACCGCAAAAGGGCGTTCGTGGCATTTTCTGTGTAGGGAATATATATAGAAAATGTAGAGGTTGTCTCGAGATTTATGACCAGGAACCCGGTATCACGCGTATGAGCGTGCCTGTTGAGATTCATGTGAACGAGACTGCTGTGTAGAGACAGTGCAACTCCAAATCAATCCTTCGTTCATCTATGCAAATATTCGACATAGATCTTCTCATCCTCTTCGACGCGACTGACCTTAGTTGCTAGCTTCACTGGCCTCTTCCGCAGTAGGCTTCCGTCCCCAAAGAGAATATCTTCCCCTCGTTAGCCACATGCACTCATAAGTATCGGGAAATCACGCTTACATGGGCCAATAAGCATGAATACCTCGATTTCCCAAATCCTTCCGAACATCAACCAAAAAGACTTGAACCTCCTCCTGCGTCCACCCATGGATTCGAGTAAACGGTGCCATGGCCCACGCCTCGACGCCCGCATTCAAATTCTCATTGTTCCAGGCGCCGATCTTCTTATACTTCGCGTCCTTCGCCCACGGATTAGTCGGCCACTTGTACTTTTTCATAGTCACGTCGCGGAAGCCGATGTCGACCATCATGTCCCTCAGCGCCGGGATGCTTTGGAACGCGCGGCCGGACTTTTCGAGGGCGCCGAAGACTAGGTCGAGGTATCTGTGAAGAGCGTGCTCTTTCTGGAGGGTGCCGTCGTCGGACGTGGGGTAGTCCATCTCGTTCATCTCGAAATAGCCGCCGGGGGCAAGACCGCTATGAGACTAAGCATGAGATTTGTAGGGGTGAGGGTTAGGAAGGAGGCACTAACTTGTAGCATCTTTGGAGGTAGGTCCGCCAGTCGGATAGGCTGGAGGTCATCATTCGACTGTGGATGTAATCGAAAGGCTGGGAGAATGTCCAAGGTTCTTCAATATCGTCAATCTCGAACTTCACGTTCGGAGGGGCGCTGAGACATCGTCAGCCGCTAGACTTTCTCACACCACTTTCGCAAACCCAAAGTAAAGACAACGTAGGGCCCCTACAAGTCTGGCTGGATGGCAGACAAGTCAATGCCCAGTACCTGCAGTACGGTTAGCTTGCGCAAACGTCGTCGAAGGAGAAGACTTTATGCCGTCTAACCTCCGCTTCGGGATGCTCATCTCCAAACTCGATTGCCCATACTCCCGTCCCAGTGCCGACGTCCAAGACCCGCTTCACCTTGACGCCGAGACTCTTGTCATTGGGTGGCGCCGTTCCCAGCTTGTTGTCGTACGTGACGAGGAAGAGGTTGTGCTGCATCTCGAGGCGACTGTTTTCCGCCTCGTCGTTGGGGTAGCTGTATTCTGAGCACTTTCAATGGTCTGGCGTCTTTGATAGGGGCGTGGGGAAGTCCTACTTCCATCCTTGTACCGGTGATAGGTCCTGCCATTCTCGGTGCGGTAGTCGAGGATGGAACTGCTTACACTGGCGCTTGAAGACGTGATGCTCTGTCAAAGACGGCGTTGTAAGATTCCACTCTGGATCTGTTTTATTGGTGAGAGTCAATGGTTTCACTCACTCCGAGCTCTGATGCAGAGTCATCCGTTGGCTGTGATGCCTTGATTAGCAGCCAGCGACAACTCAAGCAGGGGCGTCACGCATACCTCTTCGGCGGCGAGAATAATTTCTCCGTTATTTTTGGGAATGGTGGCGGACGTTTGAGTCATCTTGGAATGAATTTGTGAGCAGCGAGAGATATTGTAGGACACACTTATGAAAGTCAGCGAGACTCGGCTATGGTGATGTTGTGAGGTAGAACATTGAGAGCGACGTGGAAGGCTACTTTATCTACTTCTGGGGAGCTGTCAAGTCCCTGTAATTCATCCCCTCTCTTGGGCCGGGGACAAGTGATGAATGTTGCATATGCGGCAGGTATCCTTGATGCATAGCATGCCATCGTTGGGCCCCGCTGCCAATAAATGCATGGGCGTGATCGGTTGGGGTTTCAGGCAAGCTGTGTTGGAAGGGAAAATCGTCCTAGACCCTGACTGTAGATGCACGTTGAAGGAATTCTAAGCCAATCCTGTCCCGCATTTCAAGTTGTCCTCCGCGCCCCCCCCCCATAAAGAACCAATGTAGTAAATGAAGTTTCTCTAACTCAGGGTATGATTCGTTTTTTTTGCATTACCCAAGGCTGAGTGCAACGTCCTGTTGGGAACTCATGTTCATTCCGTTCTGCTTTTATTCGGCCTATGCCGGCCGATCTTACGCTGGAAGTGTGCCATTTGCGGCAGTTTGGCGGGTGATAACGGCCGGGAGGACACCGCCATGAGAGCCCGGAAAAGCGGGGCCACTTCGGGACCGGATCGGGCCCCAAACAGGCAATTGCTTTTTTGCTCAGGCAGTAACCTTCATGCTAGCGGCTTGTATTCCATGAGCCAGATGTTGAACAACACAAGGAATTGTGGAAGCATTGCCGAAACTCATTTTCTATCTCTCTCTATATCCGAGGCATCCTCATTCTAACCACTAAAGCGTCTAGAACTTCGCCAAGGTGGTGCCAACCTTGTGCTTCCCAGCGAGCTCCAGAATGACCTTTCCAAGCGACAGATCCATGATTCCAATGCCAACACTCTTGTACACAACAAGCCCATTCGCAAGCCACTCCTTCAGCCCCTTCGCCTCATCGTCTCTCGCTTTCCTCAGCCTGTCCGTGAACTCGCCAACCTCAACAATCTTCTCCGCGGGAATCTTGGCCTCCACGAGCTCGCCGGCCTCCAAAAAACACGCCTCCCGGCTGTCCACAAAGATCACGCCATCCTTCTTCACACCCTGCGACGGCGCATACGCTCCCAGCGGCGTGTCGATGACGGCCCGGAGGAAGTCGGGGTCGATCTCCTTCATGTTGAGCTTGTACGACCCAATGGCGGCAATATACCGCGTCTTGGCCGTCGCGCGCTCCGACGTCAGCCACTCCGCGGGGAACAGCCGCTCAGTCGAGGGCGTCGTGCAGAAAACCACATCGCTCTCCTCGACAGCAGCCCGCAGACCGCTCTCGTCGGCGGGGGTCGTCCCCGGCGCGGCCTCGATGACCGAGAACTCCACCCCGGAGCAGTCCCCAACGCCACTCGCGGCACCCATCTGCCGCAACCGCTCAATCAGCTCGCGCGCGCGGCCCTCCGACCGATTCACAATCGTCACGCTCTTCACATCCCCGCCGCGCAGCACGAGCGCCAGACGCAGGTGCCACAGCGCCTGCTTCCCCGCGCCGAAGACCACAATCTTCTCCGTCGCCTGGCGGTAGCGGTACAGCAGGATGGAGCCCAGCGACGTGCGGAAGGCGGTCAGCTCCTCGGCGTTGATCACGCCGACGGCGCGGCCGGTGCCGTCGCACACGGTGAGCACGCAGCGCAGGCCGCTGGCCGCGGCGTGCGGCGGCGGCAGGCCGACGACCTTGACGGACATGCCGCCCTCCATGGTCGCGGGCATGAAGAGGCCGGTGGTGCCGTCCGGGCGGACGACGGCGGCGCGGTGGGGCTGGTATTGTGCTTCTTGGCCGACGGAGTAGGAGAGGAAGGCGTCCGTGAGGACTTCTGACATGTGGGCGACGTCGTCGGGGCCGAAGTTCTGGAAGAGCCGTTTTACGTCCTCGTCGGACAGGACTGTGAAAGCCATGGTGGGGGCGGGGGGTTGATGTCTGCGATTTCTGGTGGGGGAGGTTCGCTGGTGCTCAAGTGAACTTTGGGAGAGCTTTCGCCTTGGGGGTAAAGATATAAGTTGAAGAAGAGAGTTTGGGCGCTGCAAAGAAGTAAAATGAGTGTTGTTGAATATGGTCTGAGGATGTGTAAACGGGTGGACCGAAGTGAGCCGGTCCCTCTCCGAGGATTTGCATGCTGCGGGGCGCCGGTCGGACCCCTGTCCCCGTGGCCCGATCTCGGACCCCTCGGCTTGACCTGCCGGTTCCGGTGAGTTTCCTTGCCCTTTTAGGCCAAAATGTCGGGGTTCACCAGTCGGAACAATGATGCAGAAAGTCGGAGGCTCAAGCCGACTTCTTATGTTGTGTACGTTGATTACACTCTTTATTGAATAAGTTCTGTCTCGTCTGCTGTTGCTTGCGGATAAATACACATGCGATGCCAGGAGTATAGTCACAGTGAGCATGTTCAAGGACGAATGCAACTCGCCATAATCATACCATTTCATCCGAGTTGGGTTGACTCCGATTGCTTCAGTCAGCGATATACTCCTGCGGGTGTGCAGCATTAGCTTACTTGCAGGTAAACGGCCTACCAGTGCCGATGCAAGATTGGCGATCACCGGTCTAGCTCTGTCTCTGGACTCCAATTCGCTTGACGGTGATCTTGTCTGCTTGTTAAATTTTGCAGCAATATTTTGACGTGGCCTTGCATCTTTATGGGAAGCAATTCCTACCCAGACATCTAAAAGAGAATGCATCACGGAGATGCGTGCGTCAATAAATTGGCCCAACCCACGTCAAAATGTCGATCGAGGGGGAAAGTCTCAAGGGGCAAGTGAACCGGCGCCTTGCCCCCTTTCGTCATCGCCAGCATGGATGTATTGGAAGGCTGCCGGCTGAGCGCAAATAGAAAGCAGGCAATCGTCGACGCCAACTCTGGGGTTTGCAACGGCGTCATCTGGATTGGTGGTCGTGATCCGCGTCGGATAGTCCACATGATGCCTCCCCACGATGCCTCCCTTTCGGTAGAACTCTCCCGAATACGGTCCCTGCCGCCACATCACCTCCTTCCGCGTCATAATCCGAGCTTTGCATGTTTGGTCGCAAGGGCTGTTCGATCCACGCGACACACCTCGCCTCGCCGCGCCGGCCGCGGGAAACCTAACGCGGAGATGGTGCGGAGGTAACGCGGACGAGGGCGAGCATCGAAAACTCTCGACTTCGGATGACCTCCCAGAAGAGGTAACTCAAGGCTTTGGCGGATGATACCACAACGGATGCGTCTGTACTTTGATCAGCGATGCCCATCAAACTGGATGAGAGAAACTGCTGACGAGCCTGTGCGCAAGTTGACAGACAGGAGGGAGGGAGGGAGGGAGGGCTTCCACCACACCACCAAACACTCAACCCAAACCCCGTGTCATCGCCCGAACGTCACAAATGTCAGTTTGCGTTCAGACTGAATCGCCGGAGAGACGGCGATCACGTTCATCGCATTGTAGTCAGCTGCCATCCCGAGTACCCGGGACGTCCGCATCCACCGTGAACCAACGACCAACAAACCAACACACGCGGCGCCGGCGCCGTGATGGTGCGGCGCAGCAGCATAACGCCGGACCATAACGGCCGAGTTCAGAGAGAACCCAAAACTCCCAAAAAGTCGGGGGGATCGCAAGGTCTTCGGCAGGATTTAGCGCCAAATCTGGGCTCTCAGAACCCCGTCTGCACCCCACCAAAAGTCCGCAACGTCGGGTGCCAGACCGGGAGGGCACGGCCAAGGGCGCCAAGGATGCGCGGACTTTCGGGTCCGCGGGGGCCATCACCGGCCCGCTGCAGCGCCCTCTGAGACACTTTTTCTGGACATTGCGTGCAGCGTGCATGAGGTGCTCTTAGCTGCAACGGTCTCTGCTGCCGTGTCACCCTGTCAAATGCAAGAACGCCCAAGAATTGTCGCTCATTGCCAGAGGTGATGACAAACCGGGAGGTCCCCTTTTCGACCGACGTTGACCGGTGCTGCGAAAACGAGGAAAAGAACGGCCTGCCGTAGCGTCTTGCATATCCGTCGCCGCCACCATCGAAAGAAACCTACCTCACGTTCTCCCGGCGAGTTCTAGTCCAATACCCGCTGTCGTGCTCCCCACGGCACCCCCTGGGCCTGCCTTAGGTCCAGTCCAAGCAGCAGCCCTGGTGCGCCCTGTGCCCGCCACTTCGACGACATCACTCCAGACGACTTACACGCACAAACCGGGTGTGTGATCCACTTGCGTACGCCAAAACCTCGGAGCCGAGCTGCCATCTAAGGAAACACATCAAGCCCATTTCCTGTATGAAGGTATGAACCGCAGACGTTGGGATGCCACATTGACCGTAAAAAAACAAGGATAGAGGGTGTGTGGTAATCGACGGGAAGGATTGCGCCTACCCGTGTTTCTGCCCTGCACGATGAGACTACCGACAGCTCACATTTCCGACTTCTCTTACAGCCGCCACCCCCCCTTTTTGCTCGCCTAGCGCCTAGTGCCCATGAGAGAGTGAGAAAAAGAGAAAGCGAACCTATCCCGAGTCGAGACTAGGAACGACGGGCGGGACAAATCGTCTCAACGGCCCGCCGCGCGTCATGGGCACTCTCCCGCCCACGGTGTGGGAGCGGCGTTGCTCGGTCGACGGGCCTATCACCAAGTGGGAAAGGAGCAGGAAAACTCTAGATTCGTCCGCGGAGTAGCTCCACGCCTCCATGGCATCTGCGAGATGATATGAGAAAAGAAAGAGACCCAAGAGTCTTCGTATCACGCATGACGGCGTCCGGATGGGCCCCGGGGGGGCGTTGGAGTCGCGAAAGGATACCCGGCAAGTCGATGCCGCTGCGGTCCTGCGGTATGAGGCTTAGGGTCCTGTCGGGTTCGTCTGTGCCTTGACTTGACTCGGGCACAGTCCGCCGGCCGGGTTCCTTTGGCGAATGGATGGCGGGGAAATGGTAAACAGCCTGTGACGTTGACGTTTTGCGAGAGTGCAGAGGGTCATCGTTGGCATTCTAAGTTTGATATGATGAAGGGGTGTATGCTGCGGAGAAGCAGTATATAAAGAGTTTGCTACGACCCCTTTGAGATGAGTATACTTGACTCTTGGTATCAGGCAATCTAGTTTCTCTAGTCTTTCAAGTCTTCAACTCGCCGGTCCTCTGGGTACGGCTTCATGTCTATCCCTTCATCATAATCCTCTACCACTAACTTACCAAACCGCCAAAGGATGTTGTCAGACATCCAAGCAGCGAGCCCAAGGCTCTCCCCCTTCATCCTCTGGCCCACCGTGGTCGTCTCCCTGGTATGACCCTCACTTACACGCCAACAACTGCAAACACCACACCTCAAAGCCGCAACTAACACCAAACCCACAACCCCCCAGGCCCTCATCTACGCCCTCCTCTCAGCAATCTACAACCTCACCCTCCACCCGCTCGCAAAACACCCCGGCCCCAAGCTCTGGGCCGCCTCCCGCCTGCCCTACTCCCTCATGCTCCTCCGCGGCAACCCGCACAAGGACATCCTCGCCCTGCACGCCCGCTACGGCGACGTCGTCCGCCTCTCCCCGTCCCTCCTCTCCTTCCAGGCCCCGGACGCCTGGAAGGAGGTCATGGGCCACCGCAAGGGCGGCAAGCTCGAGGAGAACGCCAAGCTCCCCGACTTCATCGACGAGCGCCACGCCGACCTCATCTCCGCCAACCGCGAGGACCACGCGCGCTACCGCCGCATCCTGTCTCACGGCTTCTCCGCCAAGAGCATGCAGGACCAGCAGCCCATCATCAAGTCCTACATCGACCTGCTCATCGAGCGCCTGCACAGCATCGCCGGCCAGGGCCCGCTCGACGTCGTGCAGTGGTACAACTTCACCACCTTCGACATCATCGGCGACCTGGCCTTCGGCGAGTCCTTTGGCTGCATCGAGAACTCGGACTACCACCCCTGGGTGCGCCTCATCTTCGACGACATCAAGGTCGGGATTTACTTCTTCGTCTTCAAGAGCTACAAGCTGGTCGAGCCGCTGCTCAAGATGTTCGTGCCCAAGTCGCTGCTCGACAAGCGCGTCGCGCATTACCATCTCATCGAGGAGAAGCTCGACCGGCGCATCGCGATGGGCACGCCGCGGCCCGACTTTGCGCAGTCGATGCTGAACAAGACCGGCGACGAGGTGAGTTCTTCCCCTTCTCTCTAACCTCATACAACCAGACTGTGACTTACACAAACCCTCCCAAAAAAGGCCCTCACCCGCACCGAGCTCATCATGCACTCCCGCCTCCTCATCATCGCCGGCTCCGAGACAACAGCCACCGCCCTCTCCGGCGCCACCTACCTCCTCTGCTCCAACCCGTCCACCCTCGCCAAGCTCAACGAAGAGGTCCGCTCCGCCTTCGCCTCCGAGGACGAGATCGACATCATCTCCACCGCGAAGCTCGACTACCTCCAGGCCGTCCTCGAGGAGGCCCTGCGCATGTACCCGCCCGTGCCCAGCGCTTTGCCCCGTGTGACGCCTCCGGGCGGCCAGGAGATTCTGGGGCAGTGGATTCCCGGGAACGTGAGTCTTGTCCCTTTCTCTGTCTTGTGGGACGAAGGAATTTGCAGATTCTAACTCAAAACAGACAACGCTCGACATCTGGCACTGGGCCATGTACCACAACGAGAAGAACTTCCGCAAGCCCTTCGAGTTCCACCCGGAGCGCTGGATGGGCGACCCCGAGTTCGCAAACGACTCGCTCGACGCCCTCAAGCCGTTCCACATTGGCCCGAGAAACTGTCTCGGCATGAAGTACGTCGCCCTTCTTTCTCCTTCCCTTTATCCTGACCCCCTTTTCAAAATACATACGAACCCCCTCTTTTTCCGCGTTCACACCAAAGAAAAAGTCATAGTACTGACTGGACATGAAAAACAACAGCCTCGCCTACGCAGAGATGCGCATGATCCTCGCCCGCGTAATCTACAACTTCGACCTCCAGCTCGCCGAGGAGAGCAGGGACTGGCTGCGCTGCGACCAGCACCAGGTCCACATCCTCTGGAACAAGCCGCCGCTCAAGGTGCACATGACGCCCAGGAAGAGAGAGTAAAGGGTGTCAGTCAGTAGCAGTAGCAGTAGTGGTTACACAGCGCCCTCGGCGTGTGTTTTGTTTTGTTTTGGGGGTACTTTCATCGGCTTCCGGAGAGTTACGATTTAATAACTCTCCACAGCTGTCCCTTTTTAATTGGGCTTTATTGTCATCACGGGTACTGCGGTAGAAGAATCAAGGTGTTAGATTTGGATAAAGTCGAGATTCGGGATACGGGTTTAAATCGTGACTTAATCGTAGCATTGAGCGTTGAATGAAGCATTGGTCAAAACGCTCCGGCTGGGCCTCACCTATTGCGTGGGCTAAGAGAGCTATATAGCATTGCAATGTCCACCATTTTTGAAGTAGATGTCGACTAATAATCCAATGCTGTTCTTTGCTTTTCTCTCTTCTCTGCTCTGCTGTGTTGCTCCTCATCTTGTCTTTCTCTTATCTCTTCTACCCACATTAAAGCCTGGTTAACACACTCAAGTCGTATTCAACTCTATCTCTTTGTTTCTGTTCATCTTCTGCCTCTCCTCTCTAGTACTCTACTTTTCTTCCTCTGTCTTCCTGTCTCTTCCTCTCTCTCCGCCATCATGAGTCATAAGTCTATCACAACTTCGCATCCTTGCCCCCTTTCCGACCATGTAGTCAATGCTTCCTCCTCGGCGCGCGGTGGTACTGGTTCGCCCACTTCACCTTGACCCCAATCTCGTCCGCAATCTTGTACACGAAATTCGGCTCCCGCAGAAACTGCCTCGCCACCAGCACCGCGTCCGCCTGCGTGACCTGCCCGTGCTCCTCGTCCACCTCCAGCGTCGCGCAGTTGCCCTGGTCCACGCCGTTATGCCCGCTCGCCTCGCCGTTCGTCTGCTCCCCGCGCGCCTGCACGATGCTGCGCGCCATCTCGCCGCTCGAGATCATGCCCACGGCGCCGATGAGCAGCGCCTTGCCCTCCTGCTCGAGCGCGGCGCGGATCTTGCCCGCGATGCTGACCTGGTAGTACGGCGAAATCTCAATCTTCTGCGCGTGGTTGTTGCCGCCCGAGGACACGTCGAGCAGGTCGACGCCGGCCGCGGGCAGGAGCTTCGCGAGGCGCAGCGAGTCGTCGACGGTCCAGGACGGCGCGCTGGCGTACTCCATCCACTCGGTGGCCGAGATGCGCAGGAAAAGCGGCATGCCGGACGGGATGACGTCGCGGACGGCCTGGATGGTCTCGAAGAGGAAGCGGGTGCGGTTCTCGAAGCTGCCGCCGTATAGGTCGGTGCGTTGCTGTCGGTTTGTCAGTTCCTGGTCTCGTTACAAGAGAGAAGACAACCTACGTTGCTCAGAGGCGATAAGAACTCCGAGATCAAGTACCCGTGCGCGCCGTGGATCTCAATGACATCGAAGCCCGCCTCGACAGCCCTCTTCGCGCTCTCGGCGAACTTCTTCACCAACACAGCAATCTCCTCGACGCTCAGCTCCTTCGGCAGCGCCCACCCCTCGTCAAACGGGATACTGCTCGGCCCGACCACATCCTCAGGCCACCCGCCCTCCTCCTCCTTCGCCAGCGCCTTGCCGACTTTCTCCGTGATCCACGGCGCGAGCGTGCTCGCCTTGCGGCCCGCGTGCGCCAACTGGATCCCCGCCAGCTGGCCCTGCGAGTGCACGAAGTCGACAACGCGCTTCAGCGGCGCCGTCTGCGAGTCCACCCACAGGCCGACGTCCTCGGGCGAGATGCGGCCGCGCGGCTCGACGGCGGTGGCCTCGACGATGGTCAGCCCCGCGCCGTGCAGCGCGAACTGGCCCAGGTGCACGAGGTGGTAGTCCGTCACGTGGCCGTCGCGGGCGGAGTACTGGCACATGGGGGAGACCCAGACGCGGTTGTTGATGGTGAGGTCGCGGATGCGGAGGGGCTGGAACAGCGTCGGGGCCGGGGGCGAGGCGTCGACGGGGGTGCCGGCGGGGGGCTCCTGGGCCGGGGTGTAAAACGGCACGTTGGGGGCCGGCTTGTTTGCGGTTTTTGTCATTGTCGCTTGCGATAGAGGGGGAGACGTGCGGGAATAATTGCGGTGCTACTGCGATGGGACGGGTGTGCGTGCGGGGACTGTCCTCTGTTCTGTCTGTGCCGGGGCCCGGGGGAGGATGAGGCTAGTCAGTGACGACAACGGGCGTCGGTTGTGGTGTTTTGCTGTTTTGGCAGAGGTTTCGAGTTGATGATGTTGCTGTCAGTCTTTTTGACGTCGACAACTGGGGGCGGAAGGGGGAACGGGGGGTTATGAACAAGGTTATAAATCCCGACAGCGGAAGACAGATCCCGCGAAGATGGGGCAGTTGAGCGTGCTTTGTGGTAGTTGGTCGTCGATTTGTCAAACTTATCCCGGTCGAGATAGGAAAGAAGCTCGTCGGTGGTTGGTGCCGTCACACGTTTCTCGTCCTTCCATTGAATAATTGTCCAGCAAGAGACACTAACAAGTGTGGGGTCCTCAGAGGCGAGATTTATCAGCTTCGGTGCAAAGGTACGCCGTCCAGTAACGAATTGCAGCACAGCGCCTTACAACCACCGCCCTAGAACAACCGTGGCACGTTCATATCTCGCGCCATCAGTGAAGCCATCCATTCCCACTTTGCTGAGTAATTGGGATTGCCGAATAGTGTGCGTCAGTGATGGATGCATGGCAAAAGACTGTGACGCTCTTCTGTGGCGTCATCCCGAGTTATTCCCCTTTCGCGGCGCCGATCCGGCAACCAACGGCCTGCCTCCCCTCGACCAGACCTCGCGAACCCCAAAGCTCGATCTGCTTGAGTGTGCCCTTTACGCGCGACACTAGCCCCGTTTCTCGCTACGGTGTTCTCCGGGTTTCCTGTAAATGAAGTCGCATTTTGTTTGTGCAAAGACGTTTCGAAGACTCTGTTGATCCGTGGCATGGGTCTTGTTTGACTAGTTGTCGCTTGAGACTAACATGTGCCACAACCCATGGCACCGCACGGCCCCATCTACGGCTAAAGTTGTAGGTAAAATCAACGACTTCCTCTCCAAAGGCAACTGAGCCCGAACCATTTCATTGGTGCGTTAGGGGTGGTTCACACACATTTTTCAAGCATCGTCACAGGCGAGAAGACCAAAAAGTGATTGAACCATAATCATGAATTCATGACGTACTAACTACATTAGACCTCTGCCCGTTAAGGGGCTTGTGTGTCTACCTAGGGACCCTTCCCTGAAAGCGGTATCTGTTGAATGCCTTACTTTTCCCCGAGTCCCAAACCCGCTTGCAAAACGCCGTGGAGATATGTTGAAAAAAGAACGCCTATGTTGAATGTGCCTGAGCCCTTCCCCTTTGATTTTTTCCGGTTATCCCCGCGGGTATTGCCACTTCATGTCTGTTGAATAGACCATCGTTTCCCACCCAACACCTAAATCACACTTCATATACATCGCATCATCCGCTTAGGCCTTGTCGGCGTACTTGGTGCGGAAGTACTTGGCGGCGTTGACCATGTTGGTCAGCGCGGCCTTGGTCTCGGCCCACTGGCGGGTCTTCAGACCGCAGTCAGGGTTGATCCAGAGCTGCTCAGGGCGGAGACCGTTGTTAAGCATCTCCTCGATGCGGATCTTGATCTCCTCCTCGGAGGGAACACGAGGAGAGTGGATGTCGTAGACACCAGGGCCGATGTGGCGGGGGTAGGCCTTCTCCTCGAAGACACGGAGGAGCTTGGCGTCAGACTTGCTGTTCTCGATGGACAGGACATCGGCATCGAGGGCGGCGATGGCGTGGAAGAAGTCCTGGAACTCGGAGTAGCAGAAGTGAGAGTGGATCTGAGTGGAGTCCTCGACACCGGCGGTGGACAGCTTGAAGGAGTCCACAGCCCAGGCGAGGTAAGCCTCACGCTCCTTGCCGGAGCGGAGAGGGAGACCCTCACGGAGAGCAGGCTCATCGACCTGGATGACGTAGATACCGGCGGCCTCGAGGTCGACGACCTCGTCGCGGAGAGCCAGAGCAAGCTGCTGGGCCTGGACGGACTGGTGAACGTCGTCACGGGGGAAAGACCAGCGCAAGCAGGTGATGGGACCAGTGAGCATGCCCTTCATGACGCGCTTGGAGTGAGCAGCAGCGTACTTGGACTCCTTGACGGTCATGGGCTGGTTGTTGCGGCGAGAGATGTCACCGACAACGATGGGGGGGCGGACGCAGCGGGATCCGTAGGACTGGACCCAGGCGTGGGTGGTGAAGACGTAACCGTCCATGCGCTCACCGAAGTACTGAACCATGTCGTTACGCTCGGGCTCACCATGGACGAGGACGTCCAGGTCAAGCTCGTTCTGGATGGCGATGACATCGTCCATCTCCTTCTCGATGAACTTCTCGTACTGCTCAGCGGTAATCTCACCCTTGGTGAACTTGTTGCGCTGGATACGGATCTCCTTGGTCTGGGGGAAGGAGCCGATGGTGGTGGTAGGGAAGAGAGGAAGGTTCAGGTGCTTCTTCTGGGCAGCAATACGAGTGGGGAACTCAGACTTGCGATTGTGCATCTCAGGGGTGACCTCAGACTGGCGCTTCTTGACGTTAGGGTCGTTGGTGCGGGCAGAGGTGGCGCGGGACTGGATGTCCTTGGCGTTGGCATCAAGCTGGGCCTGGACGGAGGCAGCGTTGGTGATGGCCTTGGCAATGGTGGCAACCTCAACGGCCTTCTCGGAGGCGAAGGAGAACCAGGCGTAGACCTCCTCAGGGAGCTTCTTCTCGGAGGTAAGAGTGTGGGGGGTGTGTAGGAGGGAAGAAGAGGTGGCGACGATGACACGGTCCTCGCCGAGCTTGGCGATGGCCTGCTTGACGGTGTCAATGGCACGGGCGAAGTTGGTCTTCCAGATGTTACGGCCGTCGACAACACCGGCGGACAGGATCTGCTTGGGGCCGAGCTTCTCAATGACGGGGCCGAGCTGCTCGGGGTTGCGGACAAGGTCGACATGGAGACCGTAGACGTTGCTGATGGAGGGGAGGACGTCAAAGTTGTGGACGATGTCACCGAAGTAGGTGGCCAGAACCAGCTTAGGAAGGCCGGCGGCGGTGAGAGCCTCATAGGCGGGCTTGAAGGCAGCCTTGGACTTCTCGGGGAGGTCGAAGACGAGGATGGGCTCGTCAATCTGGACAGTCTCGGCACCAGCGGCCTTGAGCTGCTTCAGGAGCTCAACGTAGACGGGGAGGAGCTTGTCGAGCAGAGAGATGGGGTCAACGGACTGGCCACGGTCGGGCTTTCCGAGGTGGAGGAAAGAGACGGGGCCGACGAGGACGGGGCGGGTGATGATGCCGGCCTCCTTGGCCTCGTTAAACTCAACAACAGGCTTGGGGTTGGCAGCGAGCTTGAAGGTCTGGCCATCCTGAAGGGTAGGCTTGACGTAGTGGTAGTTGGAGTCGAACCACTTGACCATTTCCTGTTGACGGATCCATCAGTATTTGTTTTACGTTATGGGATTTTTTTATCGCCCGTGCATGAGCGGGGGCGGGGGCGGGGCTTACCAGAGAGGGGACGTCGATGCCGTCCTTCTGGTGGCCACGGCCCATAGCGAAGTACTCGTCAATGGGCTCAAGCTTGGTCTCGGCGTAACGGGGAGGAATGGCCTGAGGCAGGTTGTCAGCTTGATGATGAGCTTAGTGAGATTTCGGGGTTAGTCACTTACGTTGAAGAGCTGGATGTGGTCAAGGACCTGGTCGTAGAAGGCAAAGTCGTTGGAGGGGATGATGTCGACACCGGCATCCTTCTGGATCTTCCAGTGGGCGAGACGCAGTCTCTTACCCTCAGCGAGGAGCTCATCGCGAGAGAGCTTGCCGGCCCAGTAAGCCTCGTTGGCCTTCTTGAGGTCACGGTTCACACCCATGCGGGGGAAACCCAGAACCGAGGACTGAACCATCTTGAATGCTGTTGCTGATCGACGCAAAAGATTCAAGTGTGATAAAATGATGTGTTGTGAAATTACCCCGCCGACAAGAAGCAAGGTAAGGGAGAAGAACTTGGGAGTCAGGCGGTTGGGGGAAGAAGGAGAGGAAGAGAGAAAGAGGACGGAAGAGGAGGAGGGGCAGATGAAGTAGTCTTCCAAAGGTCGAGGTGGTGGACGTGTGAAAAAACTCTAGCGGCCCGCGAGTCGGTGAATTGGGCAATTGCGTGCGAGGGGCAGAGAGGCTGGGCTGGGTCCCCGGGCAGTTGACTGGAGAGCGAAGTCGGCTTGCAGCCTCAATGTCACTTTTTTGTGTTTTTCCCCTCCTTCTCACCGTTGGGTAGGTATGGATAGTCAATGGTACGAGGAATTGGTACTTTGGTGGAGGCCCCGGAGTTTTCGTTATTTTGTTTTTTATTTTTATTGATCGCCTCTTTTGGATTCTGCCAGCCAGCCAAACCGCCGGGAGAAAAAAAAAAATGAGGTGAGAAGTCCTTCCAGTAGCGTTGAGGTGGGGTACTTTGGAAAGGGAAGGAGGGGTTGTCGCAGATTGCTCTTGAGAAAGTGGCCTCTAGACACTTCGTGAGAATGCAGCGTGGCGGCTGGCGGGGGACTCAATTGGGGGAATCTTGCTTGAGGTTCTCCACTGTTGGCGAGGCACCTTAAGATGGCGGGGTACAAAGCACTATCGCAAGCTGCGAGCGAGCTCCGGCGGGAGGCCGCAAGCCACCCATTGTTTTCTGTTAGTGCCCCTCTGTACCTGCTCAAGCTTGTCCCTACCTTACCTCACCTACAGCTAAGGAACCTCCACTACCTCCAGGTGTAGCTTTTCTTGCTCCCTCCATTGGCTTTTCCTATCGTTTCCTGCCTTTCCCCGATGTTCCATGCTCTGCGCTTCTGACTGTCTGTGCTCCAAACCGAGGATTGTAGCAAAAAAAGGCACAGAGAGTCAGACAACTGCATGAGAGGCCAAGGTCAGGCCAGCTAAGGTTCGTACCGGCGACAATGCAGCATAAGACACGCAGACACAATGGCCGCAGGCCTGAGGCGAGAAGGGAGGGTACCTCAGGTATGAAGGGGCAGGCGATCGCTGATTGGCCCAACCCGCCACAGGGCGGCAGGAACGCAAGGGACCTACCTCGAAATGGAAGGGCGGTGTGGGCAATGGTGGGATTCAGATTTTGCCTTATCGGAGCCAGAGATAGCCAACGGCCACCTTCTTGCCTCACACTTCAGGATCCCACGAGCTTAAAGCCATTTTTTTGTGGGCAAGCGCGGGCAGCTGCGTGTCCCTGCCTCCCATTGGCCACTACCACTGCTGTGAAGCACATGTGGTCCAGCGAAGCTCACCTCACCAAGCTGCAATCCAAGCAAAGCGACATCTCCAAGGTCCTCCCCGAGCTATCCAAGTGTTGAGGTGGTGATGCATCACGACGAATCCCTCGACATCCCCCTCAACTCAGACAGCCATGTGTTACCCTCACGCGCGCTTTTTCTCTCGATTGGATGGATTCTTCACCGTTCAGTCGAGCCGACGTTGACGTCGTGGCGGGTGTCTCGAAGACGGCCTAGCTGTCACCCAAACTTTTCTTTTTTCTTCTCTCTCGCAAACGGTGTCCAGTCCAATTGCAGTCGATCCGCCACTCGTCACCGCTCAACGGCGCCTGTTGGTACACTAAAATGATCTGATCCAGTCTCGCCCGCTGCTTGATCGTCGTGGGAGCTCCCGATGTCAACCGCCATCTTCTGAAGATCATCAATGCCCCTCGTCTGGTCTGTCGCTGTCAAAACATCTTGGGCAAACAATCGCCCGCGATGGCCGTGGCCTCGACACTTGTTGTTTCTGGGGCAATCCGCAATGGCGTGATCGACCTAAAGACCCAGGGACCCAATCTTGACCCAGACACGACCCAGACGAGAACCCGCCGACTCGACGATTGACGACGGGGCGGCGGCAGAGGACCGGAGTCTTTTCGCCTCGCCTGGGAGACTCCGTGGACCCTGTCTCCAGCTGGAGAGAAAGAGAGACGACGACAAGGAAAAAAAAAATCCGCGCAAAACAGACTACTGCGGTAGACCCTTGCTCCCGGTTCTTCCTCTTGTTACCAGGTACGGTTACGGGTCGGGGGTCGGACACGGGTGTCGGGGTCGCTGTCGGGTCGGGGGGTTCTCAATCTTGCAATCTTGAATCTCAAGACTTCCGAGTCCCTCCCACTCAAACACCCCTCAACTCCACATCTCCATGCAGGCACATCGGAGCCAGCTGCCCCCGATATTGCAGGTCTCCCTTGACCGGGCTTGTCAATGGGCACCGCCTCTGCATTCTGCCGCCCGGCCCGACAATCGCCCTGTGCGCCAGCCTCCTGGCTCAGTGGCTCCCCCTTTGCAGAAGCAGTGTGGCACTTTCCCACTCCTCGCGGCCATGCTCGCCTCAACTCCGCGGTTCGACGCCCGGTTTCAAACCTCTCTTAGACGAGCTCGTGAATACGGGCCTTCGATTTTTCCAGCGAACCCCAACTCCACGACTGAAACCAAACGTCCCATGGTTGCAATATAGGTGCCTGGGCCTTAGCATCCGTTCTTCGGCTGACCTGCGTCAAGATGCACGAAAATCCCGCGACCTTGAGTTGCACTGCCTCGACGATCCAAGCAACATTGGACGGCCGCAAGAAGGAGGACAATGCAGCGCGGGCGCAGTCGAAAAGATCGAGAACGAACGGATCCTCGATGCTGGCTACGATCATTGCACATCTACCGGTTATGTTAATGGTCATGGTCATGCGCATTGAGATGCCTCCTTTTTTTCAATGACACCTGAGCGCTGCAAAAGACCAACTCGAGGCCCAGGCGGCCGTGATTCGTGATGCGGGCGACTGAGGCCAGCCACGATGCCCTCGCGCGCGCGCAAGCGGAGCTGTCTTCAACGAGTTTCATTCCGTTATAGCCGGGGTTGTGGGAGCTAACACAATCCTTCTCACAACCTGCTTAGCTTGTTTATTGGCCACAACTGACAAGGAACAACGACACAAGACGCCTCAACTCTTCGTCTGGCTTGCTCGTCCAAAACATTTCAAGCCATGAGTTTATAAAAAAAAAACGCCACCAAAAATAGGAGCCGTGATACCATCTCTGTGCCGTCTGTGGGTAAGATTGACAGCCAAGCTGGTACGCTACCACCGAACCCACGCGTGTGCTACGGCATCCTCACAGAAGAGTGTCTGGATGCAACTCCAATCCCCTTGGACCGGTCTGGTAAGAGATCGTCTGCACAGACGAGACGGTTCTTGACAAGGGCTTGCGGGAACGTCAAGAAATGCACCCAAGCCCAAGCACCGCACCCCGGTCCTATACCAGCCACAGTTAAGACTGCCCCAAGCTTCCGCTACAGCCGTCTGCCCGCGAAAAAACCACTGGCTCACAGCCCGCAACCCTGTCACCTGAAGCAGTCGAGCCATGTCGAGGGTACACTTCGCGCGGCACGACTCCCACACCACTGCACACAGCGTGTTTGACAATAACGTTTGAAACCGCGACCCCGGCCCGTCCCAAGCAACGACATCTCGTCTTTTTCGTGAACCGCTGTCCCATATCAGCCTTCTCTTAAGGCGAGCTGCCAGGAAGCCGCCCCGGCGGACCCCGGCACGAGCCCCAGATGCCAGCAGTAAGCACCGGAGTCAGCCACGGCTGTCCCTCCTTTCTGAAACCGACTTAACGTCGATTATCACGTATAAGCTTATTCGCACACTGCGCTTGGCAGACGACAAAGGGGGTTTCGTGCTAGACTGTGTTAGCGGAGTTTGCGTGCGCCATGCCGCCATCCCATGCTCTCCACCACGCCGTTCCATCCCATGCCGTGTCCTATGCTGGTCCCAAGCCGGCCCCATGCTCCTCCCATGCTCTCCCATGCTCGATGCTGTTGCTCTGCCTTGGCTGGAGTTGCATCGGGGGCACTTGAAGCAATTCATAACGGGAGAGCTTTCCTCGGTTCTGGGTCAGGAGTTCGTGTGTGATCTGCTCTCTTTCCTCTTCTCAAGCTCTCTGGGAGAGTCATTGCAACGCATCACGTCTTCACGGCCTTCAACTGGTTCCTTTTCCTTGGTTTAGTACCTTTATTCTTGTGTCTGTTCTACTTTCTTATTACAGAGCTGAGCTCGAATATCTGGTGCTGAGCTCGAATATCTGGTGCTGAGCACTACCATAAATCATCACAATGGCCCCTATGTCGAGACCAAAGGCTATCTTTTCCAACCCTTCAATGGGCAATGTGTAAGTCGTCTACCCCTGATCTGCCAACTCAACACACGACTAACAAACTCGTTCTCAGATCAAGCGAGGATGAGAACGTGGCCCGCGTATTTGTCGGCAGAGGCGAGAAGATGAAGGAGTTCCGCGTGAACAAGAGGATGCTCAGCAACGTCGCCCCCTTCTTCGAGGACCAACTCGACGCCACGCCGGCCGGCATCGTCAACACATCGGGCAAGCCCGTCCAAGTATGGCTCCCGCAGCAAAACTCCACCATCCGCCTGCCCAACGAGTCCGCCTCCATGTTCGACCTCTTCGTCGTCTGGCTTCACCAGCGCGACGGCTTCCGCCGCCACCTCGACGAGATGATCACCCTCGTCAGCGACGCCCCCGGCGTCCCCTGCCAGCGTCTTCACTGGGCCCTCGTCCGCCTGCACATCTTCGCCGCCCGCCTCGACCTGCACCACCTCCAGGACCTCGCCATCGACGCCCTCCAGGACATCTACCTCCGCTGCGACTGGGACGTCACGCCGCGCTTCGTCGAGTACGCCTACGGCGACTGCGACTCGCCGGCTGCCATGCGTCTGCGCAGGTGGACCGTCGCCATGGTTGCCTGGTCCATCGCCGGCGGTGCCACCTCTTCCTCGTACCACAACGACGTCGACGCCAGCGGCCTCGACCGCTTCCAGGCCATGTTCGAGCGCTTCCCCGACTTCGCCGCCGACTACACCTCCCACCTCCGCAAGATGAAGTCCAGCAAGCTCGACACGCGTATCAAGAACCCGCAGCTCCGTATCCCGGCCAACAAGCTCCGCAACGAGGAGCGCCAGTTCGGCTTCCGCCAGTGCTCGTTCCATAGCCACCGCGCCGCCGTCGGCGAGCGCAGGTGTCCGCACACCACCGCCAGCAGGGAGCTGGATAACTTCCTCATGGTGCCGTTGGTAATGGAGATCGGCCCGGCGCCGGCCATTCGCAGAAGTAACTCCCGCCGGGAAAGGCCGCAGCATCTGCGCACGCAGAGGATGGCGCAGCAGCACACCGCGCAGGTCTTCTAAGGAGTGAAGAGGGAAGTGTCGTACGTCAGTGGAAACCGTTCCCAGATGGACGTTTTCACCAAGAGTCCGGCCCCAACAAACGATAAATAAACCAAAAAAACAACCCGCCCTCCCCTTCCTCCTCCCCCGAGAAAATCTTCTTTTAATCATTCGGCTCCGTCAACAAAACGGCCCTCCTAAACACGCTCACAAATCCTCGGGAGCCTCCCTCTTCGGTGCGGCGCACCCGCTGCCCATAAACACGCCAAACCCCTCCCCGGGCTTCGACGCCTGCCGGAACGCGACGCGGCTGCGTCCCGCGTCCGCCAGCTCGAACACGAAGCTGCCGCCGCCGCCGTCGCACCGGCCGAGGTCGATGCTCTGCGTGCCGGGCTTGACCTTGACGGCGCCGACGAGGTTCCTCTTCTGGCGCACGGCGTCGTTGTCGACGTCGGCAAGGGTGGCGGCCTCCGGGACGCGGAACACGCGCAGCTCCGCGGCGCCCTCGCGCTGGATCAGCTCCCAGCTCTCCGAGTCCTCGGGCATCGCGAAGAACAGCTGACACGGGGTCATCGTCGTCGGTGCCGCATCTTCGTTTGCGATCGAAGACGTCGAGCTAAAGGTCACGAGCTGCGCGACGCGGTTGGCCTTGTTACCTACTCTCGATAAGCACACCGAATCCAACATCATACGGAGGGATGGGTTTACCTGTGGCGTCAATATCCTGGTTGACGTAAAAAAACGAACTCGGGTCCTCCTGCTCAAAGGGCTGATCCTGCAGCAGCCACGTCAAGGACGCGGGTGCCTCGACGCGCGCGCAGGCGGCGGTGATCGGTGTCAGGGACGATGACGGCGTCGCTTTGCCGACGGCCGATCCGGCGACCGACAGGAGTTGTGTGAGGACCTTGACACTCAGACGAGCCATAACTTTTTTCTTTTGTGTTCCTGTGAAAGAACCCAAAAAAGATGTATATAGTTTTTTTGATCAGATTTTCCGGGTGGGGGGAGAAAGGGGAACTTTTTTTTTTCTTTCTTTTTCCCCGAATTGAAGATACTAGATGTTCTGTTTGGAGAAATCCCGTTGTTTGTTGATTCTGTGATGTTGGTGTGATGCTGTCGTGTGATTTGATTTTTCCTCGTGAATTCGCGCCTGTGTTTGTACGTGTGTGTACGTGCGATGTTGCCGTCGTGACGTCGTGGTCGTGTGAAGCTGTGAAGTTCGTTCGTGGATGAGATTACACACAGCTTATGTCGTAAGCAAGTCAGCTTTCCCACTGCACTGTGCTAGTCGAGCTTGGAGCTGTTGTGTGTTAGATGAAGTCTTAGACTCTACGATCTAATGCAAAATCCCCAGCATACGAAAAGAACGAGACACGAGAAAAGCAGATCGAAGGTGTGGTGGTGCGGTCTGACACGATATTATAGACTTTACCACCCCGCTTTCCCTCCCTTCCCTCTGAAAAGCCCGGAGAAGTACCTACCAGCGGCGGCCCAGCATAAGCCGGGCGTAGCGGCCTAGGGAGGGGAGGGGGGGGGGGGCGCGGCGCCCAAGGCCGTGACTGCAAAGGGGGCAGGCGACCAGAATGGGGTGGGTGTGGGGGTGACCCCCGGCCATGGAGATTTG
>JAKMXC010000160.1:0-99382 GCA_025328345.1 Colletotrichum sp. SAR11_59 | reverse complement strand
ATTTATCGCAAGTGTTAAGACTAAGCTTATTTAAGGTTTAATAGATTATTAGCCTTAGGTCTAAGATCTTCTTTAGCCTTAAGTATATAGATAGAGTTATTAATTATTTTATCTAAGTCCTCATCTTACTTAGTTTCTTAGATATTAGATTCCCCTACTAGCTTACGCGAAAGACTATCTACTGCCCTATTCTTTATACTAAGTATATAGTAAATATTAAAATTAAACATCTTAATCTAAGTAATCTATTACGTTAGAACTACCTTAAGTAAATCTAAAGTAGTACTACTAATCTAGTCTATAAGGATTTTTATATTAGTTTCAAGAGTAAATCACATACTATATAGGTAGTTCCTAAGTCTCTTAAGAGTAAGTAAGACTAACTAAAGCTTAAACTTCCTTATATTATAGTTAAGAGCTACACCTATCTAGATTCTACTTTTATACTTAGTAATATATCTCTTACCTTAATAATATTACTTAAATATAGCTCCCTACCCCTTAATACTTATATTAGTAAATAGATAGATTTTACTAGCTTCCTCTTTATAATTAATAGGTTAAAGTAATAGAAAGCTAACTAAGTAAAGCTTAAGAGTTTCTATAGTTAACTACTATTCTAGCCCCTACTTAAAAAGCACTCCTTTTCAAAGAAGTCTTATTAGTAAAGTAGAAATAGTTCTATAATCCTTAATTTATACCTAATAGAACTTAATAATACTAAGAAAACTTTTAACTACTATAATATTATCACACTTTTCCTATTTAAGGATTTTAATAACCTTATTCTAGTTAAGCTTATATCCCCTACTACCTACTATATAACTAAAGAGGTTAATAATAGGTTAGTAAATCTAAGATTTTTTAGGAGAAATTATAGCGCTAGTAAGTTTAAGGTTCTAAAGTATTATATCTAGGTTTATAAAGTACTTAAAGATATATAAGTATACCTTTAGAAGCTTAACTATATAGTTACTATTATATGTTATTCTAAGCCCTCTAATAGGGATATTATTAAGAAAGGGTTAGTAAACGCTTAGAATTAAGTTATAGAGGATTCTTATTATAACCCTTATAAACTAGGTAACTAAATTAGTTACCCCTTAAGGTAAGGTATATATTCTGAATAGCCCTAAAAGTATAGTAAATATAGTTAGATCTTAGCTTAACTTATTAAGTAAAACTTAGTTATATCTAGAAAATAAATCTAAAAGGTTTATAATCTTATAGTTAGTAAAGTCTTCTAAGAATTTATTAACACTTAGAGGAATAAAGGTATCTCTAATACTAATCTTATTAAGTTTTATATATAAGTTAATTAGCTTTATATTACTGTTTTTCTTAGTAATAAAGAACTAGGAGTTTCTATATAATCTATAGGATTCTTCTAGAACTCTTTAAGCGACTTATAATCTAAGTATATTAATAACTTTGCTTTATAAAGCTTTTAGAATAGGAATTCCTTTTTCTTACTAGGTAATATATAGGATAGTCCTAATCTTTTATAGTAGGGCTATATAAAGGTTAATACGTCTACATTCTATAAAATCTTATGCTAGTACCCCTTCTTAGTTTATAAGGATATATTTAAGTATTTTAATCTCTCTTAGTAAAAGATATAGCTATATAACTTTAAGCTTTAAAAACCTCTCTAGAGTAAGGTAAGTTCTTTAGTTAAACTGCGTAAACTATAGATATATATAGCTAGTAAAGGGGGAGTTAGAAAGCTAATAATAGCCTTCTACCTCTTAAATTAAGATCTTCTTTTAGTTTTTCTAGTTATTAAGAATAGACCTATCTGAGGGTAAATTGTTAACTAGATAAACCTTTTTGTCTTTACGTTTATATATTATGTAGATACTGATAAAGCTTTAGTTAGGCTTAGGATCCTTTTTGATTAACTTAAAGAACGCTTAATCTTTTAGAACTTTAGGAAGATTTTGCTAGCTTTTAGTGTTCCTAAGAAGGTAAGCTTAAATAGTTTCTATAATTAGGGTAACTACTACTTTAGCGATAGTTTCTAAGACGTTAAGTGTAGTTAAAGGTGAAATTAGGGTGGAGTATTAGTTAGTTTTAGAAATAGCTTCTTTTTATTTAAGAAGGTTAGCTTCTTTCCTCTCTTAAGTAAGGAGGTGTTCTTTTTTGTAGTTTATTATAGTATTAATATAGTAAGTTTAAACCTCGTTATATATATCGCTAAGGTTTTAGTTAGTCTTAGGTTAGCTTTAAGTAGCTTTAGAGGTATTATAGATATTTTTTATATAGCTTTCCTATTTAGGGAAATAGTACTGAATCTGATATAAAGAATCTAATTATATAAGGCTAACTAGAATGCTAATCTTTTAGAATTTACTGCTTCTATAGTCTTTTGCTTTTATTATAGTAGTAATAAAGCGTTTTAAATACTTAAAAGTAAGCTTAGTAGAAATAGTAAATAGAAGTTTGAGGAGTAAGTTATAATTAATAGTTTTAAGGTCTATTATTATTATAGTTATTATAATCTTATAGTTATTAATCTAAATAGGTATATAGTATACCTTAATGAAGTATAGCTTTAGGTTACCCTTAGCTATCGTTCTTATTATTAGAGTAGTAGTAGAAATCAGAATATTATAGTCTAAGATATATTAGTAACTTATAAGGCTAGATTTTACGCTAGTGTTAATTATACCTTATATAGGTAAGTAGTTATTAGGGCGCTTGCTACTAATAGAGATCTTTAAAATAAGTTATAGCGTAATAATTATAAGAGCTATCTAGTTTATAGTTATAGGGATAATAGCTTTAATTAAAAAGATCTTTAGATAGTTTTAGGTTTAAATAATTTTATTATATTTAGAAACCTAGTTAGTTTATTAAGCTCTTTCCTTTAAGGTTTTAGTGAAGTCTATAAAGTTAGTAGGAATAGGTATATAGATAACTCCTTCTAGATTATTTATAAAAGTATATATCTTTCTAATAAACTCTTCTCTATATTCTAGCTAAATCTTATAGACTTTTTCAACTAATAAACTAACTAAGCTATATAGCTTATATAAGATAAGTTTATCAATAAGTTTCTTATCTTTAATAGATTTTTAATTTTTACTATTAAAGAATATAGCTAGCTAGAAGTTGCTTTTTAAAAGAGATAGTTTTAAAATAGGTTTTAGAGGAGGAATCTTAATAACTTCACTAAGCGTTACTTCTCTTTCTATCCTAGTAGTTCTTTTTAGTTTTAAAGTATTAATAGGAGTAGAGGTTTATTTAGGAAAGCTCTCTCCCCTTATTTTAATATTTAAGTTTTCTTCTTACCTTTCTTAGTTAAGAGGTAAATTCTTCTCTATAACTAACTTTTCTAATAAGTTTAAAAGACTCCTAGAGTAAGATTATATAGAAGAAGGTTTTTTTAAGATAGTTAGAATATTTTTAATATCTTATATAGTGAAATAGACCTTTTTAGAAAGAGACTTTAAAGCTTTTTTCTCAACTTTTCTAAGGTTTAGTAGTTTTAGCGTTTTCTATAGGAATAGGTTAGCTTTATATGTTTTTAACTAAATAATTATAAGCCTAGATACTATAAAATTAAGTAAATTATCTTTAGTTAAACTATTAGGTTATATTAAGTTATATAGGTAGAAAGACTAGATTAATTCTTTATATTCCTATTTACTAATAGCTAAAACTTAGAAAGTAGAAGCTTAACTAGATACCTTATTATCTAATATAATACTTTCTTCTTCTATAAACCTATAAGAAACTTTAATTAAGTTAAAGTTATTATAATCTTATAGGACTCTAATAAATATAAACTAAGGTTAGCTAATATTCTACTTAAGAATCTTAGTAGCTTAAGCTTTTATAGCTTTATAGTTATTTTAATTCTTAAGGTGAGTAATAATAGCTTCTTAGTTAAGCTTACTATTTTATTATAATAAAGTAATAATTATCTAAAGGATATAAAACTTATTATTTTATAGTTTATAAGAATAATATCTTTAGAAGTATTAAATTAAACTACTTCTTTTATTAGCTATTTTTTAAGGATAATAGTTTTCTTTAAAGTTATAATCTATATAGCTTATATATTAGTATTAACTATATAGACTATAAGGGAAAGGTTTAAGATTTTCTTTATTAACTTTAATAGAATAAACTAAAGCTAAATAGTAGTTTTCTATAGCTAGGGAAGAATAAGTAATCCTTTTAGTAGAGATTTTCTAGTTATCTATTATTTTTACTAAGTTAGAGAGTTATTAGTTTAAAAGCTAGTTCTAGAGGTTTTTAATACTTTAGTTAAGCTTAACTTTACTTCTCTTAGTTTATAGAGGGGGGAGAGCTTCTCCTCTTAGTACTTTTAGAAGTATAAAGAATAAAGTATAAGTAGAAGTAGTAATTTAGAAAGTTTACTTCTAAGTAGCCTTAGAGCTAAGCTAGTTTATTAAGTTAACTTTAAATTTATTAAAGTCTCTTTTTTTAAATAACTTATAAATATTAGTTTTTATAAGTAAGGTTATACTATCTAAAGCTAACTAATTAAATCTTAATATAGTTATTTAGATAATTTAAGGGCTAGTTATAATATTAAGGTTATATCTTATAGCTTTAGTTTAGATATTATTAATCTTTTATAGAAACTATATAGCTACTTTATAGTTTAGATTATTTATTATGAGAGTTATAGAAATAATCTAATTAATCTAATTATCTAGAAGTTCTTAGTAATCCTTATCTATAGCCTTATAGCGCTAGATAAAGTAAATTTTTGCTTATAACTAAGTTTTCTTATTAAGTTTTATTTAATTATTAGCTTAGAAAGGTATATCTATATAGAAAATAATACTTAATACTTTTAAAATATCTATTATTCTTACTACTTCTACTATAGTTTTATAGCTTTTAAGAAAGTTTAAAATATTATTTTTAGTAAAGAATAATACTCTAGCTATTTTAAGTTATAGTATTTTAAATTTTTAGAGTTTTAAGCTATATACTTTAGAAGCTCTTTAATAAGATTTAGTAAAGTCTAAATAGCTTTATACTACTTTATTTTTTAAAGAATTCTCTCTAAGCGTTATATTTACGTTAGAGGTACTACTTTTAGAGGCTATTACTTTAAAGACTTTAGCTTCTATAATTACTTTAGAACTTTAATCTAAATCTAAGATTAAGAGGGGTCTTTCTTATTAAAGTTAGTAAAAAGAAAGACCTATAAAAGGATTTATTAAAGTATTACTAGTAACTATAAAGATATTTAGGGGCTATAGGCTATAGTTAGGTCAAACTAATAGAAGAAGCAATCTAAAGGTAGGTATAGTATTACTACGCTACTTTTGCTTGCTTCTTCTAAAATCTTCTTTCCTAAACCTTTAGTAAGTACTTATTAAGTCCTCGCTGTGGAGGGTTCTATACCCTATCTCCATAAGGTTCTCTATCCTCTCAGCTTAGCTTAGCTAAACTATCCCTAAGTCTATCTAGTCTAAGTAGCTAGACCTTTATAATTATCCCCCTTCTAATTATAGTAGTCCCTATTATAGAATAAGACTAGTAGTAGGTGAGAACTTCTATTATCTATAGTAGGTTCTTATAGTTATTATTATCGTTATAAGTTATCTCTATTATCTATATAGTAGTTATCTACTATATATTTACTAAAGCTTTATTATCCTTTAGTGCTATTATTATCTCTATAGGTTTTATGATCTTACCCTTAAGCTTATATTATCTACTAACTAAGGTTTCTTTAGGGATCTCTCTTATTCCTTAAAGAAAGGAATTATCTTTAGTAGGTTTTATGCTCTTTACTTATAGACGTTTCGTTCTTTACTCAGCAAGCCTTCTCTAAATAATAGCCTTATAATTACTTTATTTTTTATCCTATTTATCCCCCTTCTAAAATAAGTGCGTTATGAGGCTGTTCTAAAGGTTAGATAGTAACTACTATTATTAATTTACTATGCTTACTTTCTTACCTTTAGTAGTACTTACTATAGTAAATAACTACTATTCTTACTATCTAAAGTTATAACTACTTCTCTAACTATTTAATAATACTTTATATCTATTTATAAAGTAGTACCTTTTTTTCTACTTAAGGTTAGTTTTTCTTCCTCTTTATTATATTATATTATAATATAATAGCTTTTATATTTTATAAGCCTTTATTAAGCTTTTATAAATCCTTCCCCTTCTAATACTACTTTTATATCTAATATTATAAATACTAAGACCCTAATTACTTATATCTTAGCGCTATATAAGCTTAATAACTTAGCGAAGAATAGTAGTATATATTAGTATAACTAATTAAGTAGTAGTAAGCTTTATATCTCTTACGCCCTATAGCTTTACTAAACTGCTAAAGTAGTATATACTTACGCTAATATAGGTGATACTACTTGCTAGATATGTTATTTATATAGTGTTAAGTGTTATAAGGTAAGTATCTAATAACCTCTTGCTGAAGTATTAGACTAACTATTAGTATAACTAGATCCCTAAATGCCTTATTAATAGTACTTAAATCTTCTAGAACTAAGTGAAGCGCTACGCCGCCTAGATTGAAGCTAGTAAGCATTATTAGCGTGAGATCTACTATATATATACTACGATTATTAATAGTTAGGCGCTTCTCTTATTGCTCTATAAGTAGTTAGTAAACCTTACTAAGCTTTAGCTTAATTCTAAGTAGTATAACAACTAGCTATTATAAATAAATACTAAAGAGATTACTACTAATCGCACTTAAGTATATCTTAAGATCTAGCTTAAGGTATATAATCTTTTATATTATATTTTTTCCTTTAATAGCTAATAGTTTCCTCATAGAATACTTACTAAAAGAAAGATAAGGACCTTATTAAGTAGACTTATCTTTAGCTTAAAAATACCTTACTTTAGTACTTTTAAGATAAGAGCTATATCTTTAACTAGGCTTAGTTCCTTAATAAGCTTAATGACGTCTTAGAGAAGTATCTCTTAAGTAATAACCTTTATATATCTAGCCTACTTACTTAGGATCCTTCTAAGGTTTAAGCTTCTTAAATGCTTTATAATTCTTATAAGCGCGCCCTAGTTATAATCCTTAAACATATTAGCTCTAGCCTTACTCCTTAACTTAATGCTTATAAAGATATTAGTACCTCTTCTATAAGCGTTTATAAGAATCTTATTAGCTCTAAGGATAAGGATAAGTTATTAGAGGGTGAGAGTAGTAATAGTAGGAATAATATAGATATTAGTCTTAATAGTAATAATACTAGTGAGGATTTAAGTAACTTAGAGGATAATTTTTAGTAGTTTTTAGTAGATCTTTAGTAAGCATATAGTAGCTTTTCTTTAGAGTTCTTAGTTAGATACCTTTAGGTTTATATATTACTTTTAAGAAGTAGTTTTTTAGAGTTTTCCTATAGTTAATTAACTTTTTTTATTTCTCTATACTACTTATTGTCCTATTTATAGTATGATTTATGCTATTGCTTCTTAAATCTTATGAGGATTTATAAAGTGTTCGCTAAGTGCTTTTTAAGCTCTTAAGTGTTATATTCTACTAGCTAGCCTTTCTACTTAACTAAATATAAGGGGCTTACTAGCGTTTCCCTCTATAATATAATATCTTTAACTTTTTATTCTTTAAGGTCTTCTTCTAAGTCTAGAAACTATCCTTTAGCGAGGTTTTAGCTATACTATAGCTTTAATAAGGTAACTAAGAAGACGTTATACGTCTTATTATATTTTTCTAGAAGCTATATGTTACGACCTATAAACAAGGATAACAGCTGAACGACCCACTTAGGCGTCAAGCAGCTAGGACAGGACATTTATACTATAGGATCATAGGAACAGCAAGGACTCACTTAGTATAGAAGAACTATAATATAAGTCACGTGATAATAAGATAAGGAAACAATCAGTGGAGCATAGGAAAGGACGCTCAGTAATCAGTTAGCCTAGCCAACTAATTGCAATCACCTATACATATAAGTGATCACCTAGAAGTAAACAAAGACCACTATTCGAGACTTATATATAGAGTAACCTTAAGCCTAGCTTATAGTTATACTTCTATAGCTCTTCAGCAATCAACTTAGTATTCATCCTTAAGATACTCTCAGCTTACCTTCACTACAAATTACTTATTAAGTCTAAGACTAATCACCTTAGCCTCTAAAAGACCTAATCTACTATTAGCTACAACCTATAACCTAAACTATAACCCTAGTATACTATTACTATATATTAATCTCTAACTTCTATTAGTAGACCCTACTATTAGATAGCTAACTATAACACTTTAATTACTCCTATTTAGTAAGTTAACTATTAAAGCCTACTAATAGTATAAACAAGAATATCTTCACACGCCTCTACTAAGTCACCTACCCTAAGAAGCTCCTCTTCCTCGCAACAGCCTATTAAAAACCTAGCTAAGGAACTTAAGGGAGCCCTAATAGCAGTAAACTCAGATAATAAAGTCACCTTCAAAAAGGAAACCTATAACAAACTTTAAGCCTAAGTTAAGAAAGGAGATAATGATATCGCTAAAGTATAGACCATATACAACAAAACCGCTAACAAGCTCTAAAGCCTTAAGTAGATAATCTAGGAACTTAGCAACAAACCTCAAAGACTTATAGACCTTAAAAATAGCATCGCTCACCTAGGAGGATAAAGCAACAATCCTCTTATATAGGAACTCTAAAACAAGGTTAACACCCTTCAGGCCGCCGCTAACATTATTACCACCCCTGCAGGAGGAAGACAGAAACTCAAACTCAGCAGCCCTATCACCTATAATAGCACCTAAGGATAACTTAAGTTATTCCTAATCTAGATCTAAACCTATCAGAATTTTCACTATAGCAACTTTACTAATCAAACAGAGAAGGTTATCTACGTAGCTACTTACCTTTATAAATAAGCCTTTAAGTAGTTTAAACCTATCTAGGAAGAATTCCTTAAGTGCAAAACGCTAGATAAATGCTCTATAGAGACACATAACATCTATAGCAGCTTCTAAAGATTTAAAGACGCCCTCCGCTCACTCTTCTAGGATCTAAACGAAAAACGCCAAACTAAACGCAACCTCGCATAGCTACAACAGACTAAGTTAGCTAAAGAGTATACCGCCACCTTTAGGCAACTTAGCATCCAACTAAACCTTACTAAAGAGACTAAGATCTTTATATTCTATTAAGGACTTAAGGATGACATCAAAGATAAGATTATCAAGCTAGATAAACCTAAAGACTTCCTTTAGTACGCTAGTATAGCTATTAAAATTAACAATCAACTCTTTAAATAACATAAAGAAAAAGGTAAACAACAATAGGAAGCTAACTCTAGACGTAAATACCAGTAGTAACCACAGCACAAGTTCAACAACTAATAAAGCAACAACAGACCCCATAATAACTAGAACAACACCTGCTAAAGCACCGCTTATAGACAACACAGCAAACCTATAGACCTCAGCATAATAACTAAACCTAACAACAAAAAGCCCTAAAACCCTAAGTATTACAACTATAATAGATAAAGACATATCACTAGAGATTGCAAACAGCCTAAGAAGCTTCCCTAGAAGCCAGTAGCCAAAAGACCCTAATAAGTTAACATAATTGCAAAAGCCTCACACGCAGCCTAGTTATAAACTAGATATTATAATAATAATTACTAAATCCACCTTAACAATAAAGAAAACTTAAGATATTATCCTAAGCCTAAAACCCTAGCCATAATACATCAAAGCAACAGCAAGATTACCAGAAAACCAGCCAAACCACTCAACAAGATGTTACAAGTCCAACAACTAAAACCAGTTACAGCACACTTAACCTATTAATAACTTCACCACGAGGAACAACAAATCCAAAGAGAAATAGAAGAAATCTAGCAAAAAGACGCCCAACAGGCGCAACTACGCCTACAAGAGGAATCAGAAGAAGAACCTAAACACCAACACAACCCCCTAACCAAACAACAACTCCTCAGCATAACCAGCAACTAGACTTTCAGAGAAAGCAAAAGCTCACCCTACAACTCAGATAAACCCCATAACATTACTCAACAACATACTCAAGCAGAAATCGCCTATAAGCTCACTCCTAGCATAGACAACTCTAGCTCTAAAGAAGAATCCAATAACCAAGAAGACAACACTAAGCAACTCCTAAAGTACCAAGAAATCAACACGCTACAAGACGAACAACAGCACCACTTTTATAGCACCTCAGCAGACCAACAAGACCAAAACTACACCCCTCAGCTACACACAGAAGACTACCCTACGCTAAGAAGCAACTACCAACTTCATCAAACCTTATTTTAGCCTCAGTATTTCTATAATAAGTACAAGGAACACATAAGAGATAAGCATAACTACCAATTCTACTCCAGAAGACTCAACAATAAACCCATCAAGCATATCTACACTACGCATATCATAATCAGATAGACAATAACAACTTTCAACAGGAAGATCGCTACCTTCCAACCAAGCCCTTAGTTCCCTATAAAATACTAACATAACAACAACATAAAGTAGGATAAATACTAACAAGACAAATACCAAGTACACTACCAAGAAAAGGCACGCACCTAGAGAATCACAAAAAACAGACTAAGACCACCCTAAGTCAGGATCCATAAGAACAGCCTTATTAAAGCAGTATAGGAAGGAAAACAAATCACCTACCCAAAACCACCAGAGCAGTCAAAAAACTAAACTCACCTACCAACAACAGATCATAACAGGCAACAAGAGAAAAATCCATCTACTAGATATCACAAAGACATAAGAATAACATAAAACTTAAAGTCACTATCAACAACAAAACAACACTCACGCTAATCGACAGTAGAGCTAAAGCAAACTTTATTACCCCCTAAGCTATCAACAGGCTAGAAGTATAATAGGGAAGAAAAGAACAACCATACCCCCTACACATAGTAGAAAGAGAAGAATTCAAGTACGAAGGAGGTACTATCTACAATAAGACTACACCCCTCAAGATAAGTTACCTAGATCAAAAGAAAAGAATCTAATTTAATATCACCAACATAAGAACATATAACATAATGCTAAGATTACCCTAACTACGAATAAATAACCTATAGATAGATTAAAGCAAAAGCTAACTTTATTAGGACCATAACAACTTAGTCCCTAAGCAGCCCTATCAGAACTAGGCCTCAAATAAGTTAGTAACATAAGAAACAGCAAAACAATATATCTACTACCTCAAAGCAAAGGAAGCCACATCATAACTAATAATAACAAAGGATCTTAAACTAAGAGACCTACTTCTATCTATCCTAGAAGAATACAGAGTTTATAAGAAATTCTTTGCAGCTAAGTTAGAAACCAGACTGCCTAGACATATAAACTTCAACCATAAAATCCCTCTTAAAGAAGGAAAAGAACCACACTTCAACAAAATCTATAGCCTCAACCCAACTAAGATAGAGGCACTAGACAAGTACCTCAACAAAAACCTCAAGAAGGGTTATATTAAACCTTCAATATCACCAGCAGGAAGTCCAATCCTATTTATACTAAAAAAGAACAGAAAACTATAACTATATATCAACTATTATATACTCAACAAAATAACGATCAAAAACCACTACCTACTACTGCTTATTAACAAGATAAAAAGACTCCTCTATAAAGCTAACTAGTTTACAGCCCTCAACCTCAAAGGTACCTACAACCTAATCAGAATAAAGCAAGGAGAAGAATAGAAGACCACCTTTAGAACATATAAAGGACATTTTAAGTACCTTATTATACCCTTCAGTCTCACTAATACTCCTACAACATTCTAAAACATAATCAACTTAATCTTATGCAAATATATCAACATTTATATAGTTATTTATCTAGATAACATCCTCATATTCTCACCAACCCTCGAGAAGCATAAAGAAGACGTTCACTACATCTTATAGGCCCTTCAAGAAGCTAAACTCCTAGTTAAACCCAAGAAAAGCAAATTCTACACATAGAAAGTTAAATACCTCAGATTCACTATCACCCCTAGAGAAGTCTAAATATCAGAAAATAAAGTCAAAGCTATCAAAGAATAGCTAGTACCTAAGAACCTTAAGGAAGTCTAAGGATTCCTAGGTTTTATCAATTTTTACTAAAAATTCATCAAGAACTACAGCAAAATCAATATAGCTCTCACTAACCTCAGCTGCAAAGACACCCTATTCATATAAGAAGAACCCCAACAAACAGCTTTTCAGAAAATCAAAGACCTCATCAGTAGCAAACTAGTACTAATAATACTAAACCCCACTAAATAATTCAAAATAGAACTAGACTCCTCAGATTACGCCCTTAGAGCATAACTTTCACAACAAAACTTAGAAGGACAGTTACACCCATACGCCTTCTTCTCACACAAGCTCCACAAACCCAAGCTAAACTATCAAATCCATAACAAAGAACTTATAGTAATAATCGAAGCCTTTAAGGAATAAAGACCTAAACTCTCAGGAACGATTCATAAAGTACTCATATACTCAGACCACAAGAATCTCTCACACTTCATAACCTTAAAAGTATTAAATAAACAATAGGTTAGATAGTTAGAGTTCCTCTCTAAATTTAACTTTAAGATTATCTATCGCAAAGGATTAGATAATAGCAAAGCTAACGCTCTCAGCTAACAACTAAACTATAACATCCTAATACCTAAAGAAACCTAAGTAATTCTTAAAAAAAACAACAATAGAGACCTAATGCTAGCAGCTAAACTCTTAATAATAGCTAAACAATCTAGCACAAACCTACCTAGCAAACTAAACGATAAAGCAATTATAGAGTTTCACGCTCACCCTACACATAGTCACTAAGGAATCATAAAAACCTAGAAATAACTATAACAACAATATAGAGAAAAGGTCACTAGAGAATATATAGCAAAAGCAATTAAGGATTATAAGGTTTACCTTAAAAGCAAAACTGCTTAATATCAACCTTATAGTATACTATAACCTTTACTTATACCGCAAACCACTTAGTAATCTATATCACTCAACTTTATCATCAAATTACTAAAGTTATAAAAACCCCTTATAGGAGTATACTATAACAGCATTCTCATCATTATAGACTAACTTATAAAGTACGCCTACTTCATCCTATATAAAGAAGCAAGCAACGCTAAAGAATATACATACACATTCCTCAAATACATCATCGCCAACCACAGAACACCTAAGGAAATTATATCAGACAGAGACAAGATCTTCACCTCTAACTTCTAGAAGTCAATCATATCATAACTTAGCATCAAGCAATCTATATCTACTACATTCTACCTGCAGATAGATAGACAAACAGAACAAGTTAATCAAATCCTCAAAACATACCTCTACGTATATATTAACTATAACTAGGATAACTAAGTAGTACTACTACTAATAGCCTAGTTTGCCTATAATAGTACAACAAGAGAAAGCACTAAGGAATCCCCCTTCTATCTTAACTATAGATTTAAACTAACTATATATAGGGAACCCTAAGCAAGACCCTAAGCAGTTAGAGCAGTAGCCTCAGTACGATAAATCCAAGATATCTAAAATAGTGCACACAAAAAACTTAAATTCATACAACAAAGAATAATAAAATTTAGCAATAAGCAAAGGATTGAGGGACCTGTTATAGTCAGCTATCTAACAGTAGGGTCTGCTAACAGAAGTTAGGGATTAACATATAATAACAGTATACTAAGGTTGTAGTCTAGGTTATAGGTTATAGCTAATAGTAGATTAAGTCTTTCAGAAGCTAAAGTGATTAGTCTTAAACTCAACAAGTAATTCGCAATAAAAGTAAGCTAAGAGTATCTTGAGGATAAATACTAAGTTAATTACTAAAGAGCTATAGAAGTATAACTATAAGCTAAGCTTAAGGTCACTCTATATATAAGTCTCAAATAGTAGTCTTTATCTACTTCTAGGTGATCACCTATATGCATAGGTGATTACAATCAGTTAGCCAGGCTAACTAATCACTAAGCATCCTTTCCTATGCTCCACTAATCGTTTCCTTATCTTATCATCACATAACTTATACTATAGTTCTTCTATACTAAGTAAGTCCCTACTGTTCCCATAATCCTATAGTATAAATATCCTATCCTAGCCGCCTAACGCCTAAGTAGGTCGTTCAGCTATTATCCTTATTTACAGGTCGTAACATCAGGTCCCCTCTCTAAAGGTCTTATCCTTAAGACCTAGCATAAGTAGGTTGTTAGTCTTAGGTTAAGGATCTATTAGTTATGCTTCCTGATTTACTCATAATGCTAACACCATATCAGGTCGCGTTCAAAAATTAAAATCAAATACTACCTCTACTCTTCATCATCGCAATCATACGCTACATATTACCAAGTTTAGTTTCATTATTAACATACCTTATTCTTATTATCGTTCTTTAGGGAAGCATTATAAGCTTCTTCCTAGTAGTGAAGTTTATAGCAAGTATACTCAACTAGGTTAATTATATAATATAGCAGCTAACGCTATTTATGCTTATAGGTCTACTAGATTTACATAGTTACCACGTTTTTCACTAATCTTATTATAGTCAATTATTTACTTAATAAGGCTGCTCATTTAGAAGATGCTAAGGTAGCTAAAGAGGAGGTATTAAGAAAGAAGGCTGCTACTCTACATACCGCGCAGGCCAAGTTAGACGAATCCATAGCGCGGTTAGATCGCTTACATAAGCAGAAGAGAATAATGTTTCAGAAAGGTTAGGAGGTTACTAAAGAGGAGGCAGTAGCGTCTCCTATGTCAGAGGTTCAGTCCATAGGTGGTTTTAGTACGATAGATCTAGATTCAATCCTTAATTAGAATCCTAGTACTCCAAACTTTTTATCAGGGGAGTCTTAGTTACGTTTTAGTATTCCTAACCAAACTAATAGTTTTCCTTATTATAGTTTATCTGCTTCTATTAGTAGTCTAACATATCTATATAGATATTAGATACGTTAGTAGCTAGAGGTGTTTAGGGTGCAAACTTATTTGTCTAGCACAGGTGTTACTTCCTATTCTCAGTGTTATTACTAATAAACAGTAAGTTTATTAGTCGCATTAGCAAGGTTTTTTGCAGGTTCCTAGGTATTATCTTCATATCTATATCCTTTCTACTTAATGAGGTACTAGTAACCTTTTGACTCCTTAAGGTAGTTAATAATTCATTCAACTTCATATTCTAGTTTGTTATCTTCTACGATAATAATATTATTAGTCTATGATCCTTATGGTGCTAGTTTGAGGAGTAACACGTAGAATACCAAGTGACACTTCATAGTTTCTAGGAGTTCAAGTTCGTAATTAACTAGTAAGATTACTTATAAAATCTTAAAAGGTCTAAGTTTTTTATAGTTAAGTTTATTGCTTAGTCGTTTTGTTTTGATGTTTCGCCATATAAGGTAGGCGCTATCTCCCTCTTTTAAGGTTAGTCCCTTAATCCTTCGCTTATTGCCAAATTTTGTCATTCTCTGTCGTATAAATTCAAGTTCTTTGCGTGCACTGTTTTAGATGTCTTAAATTTATCACACTAAGGCTACTGCTCTAACTGCTTAAGGTCCTGCTTAAGGTTCCCTATATACAGTTAGTTTAAATCTATAGTTAAGATAGAAGGGGGATTCCTTAGTGCTTTCTCCTATCGCGCTATTATAGGCAAACTAGGCTATTAGTAGCAATACTACCTAGTTATCCTAGTTGTAGTTAACATATGCGCAGAGGTATGTTTTAAGGATTTGATTGACTCGTTCTGTTTATCTATCTATCTGCAGGTAGAATGCAGTAGATATAGATTGCTTAATGCCAAGTTGTGATATAATTAACTTCTAGAAGTTAGAGGTAAAGATCTTATCTCTATCTGACATAATTTCCTTAGGTGTTCTATAGTTAGCAATAATATATTTGAGGAATATATATACGCATTCTTTAGCGTTGCTTACTTCCTTATATAGGATGAAGTAGGTATACTTCATAAGTTAGTCTATAACAATAAGAATGCTATCATAGTATACTCCCATAAGGGGTTCTTATGACTTTAGTAATTTAATAATAAAGTTAAGTAATATAGATTACTAGGCGGTTTGCAGCATAAGCAAAGGTTATAGCATACCATAAGGTTGATATCAAGTAGTTTTGCTTTTAAGGCAAACCTCACAATCCTTAATCGCTTTTGCTACACATTCTCTAGTAACCTTTTCTCTATATTGTTATCATAGTTATTTCTAGGTTTTTATGATTCCTTAGTAACTATATGCAAGGCGAGCGTGAAACTCCATAATTACTTCATCATCTAGTTCGCTAGGCAGGCTTATGCTAGATCGTTTAGCCATTATTAAGAGTTTAGCTACTAGCACTAGGTCTCCATTATTATTTCCTTTAAGAATCACCTAGGTTTCTTCAGGTACTAAGATGTTATAGTCTAGTTATCAGCTAAGAGCATTAGCTCTGCCATTATCTAATCCTTTACAATAGATAATCCTAAAGTTAAATTCAGAGAGGAACTCTAACTATCTAACCTATTATTTATTCAACACTTTTAAGGTTATAAAGTATGAGAGATTCTTATAGTCTAAGTACATAAGTACTTCATAAATCATTCCTAAGAGTTCAAGTCTCTATTCCTTAAAGGCTTTAATTATTACTATAAGTTCTTTATCGTAGATTTAATAGTTCAGCTTAGGTCCATAGAGCTTACGTGAGAAGAAAGCGCATAGATATAACCATCCTTCTAAGTCTTATTGTGAAAGTTATACTCTAAAGGCGTAATCTGAGGAGTCTAGTTCTACTTCAAATTATTTAGTAAGGTCTAGTATCATTAGTACTAGTTTGCTGCTAATAAGGTCCTTAATTTTCTAAAAAGCTATTTGTTAGGGTTCTTCCCATATAAATAGGGTGTCTTTACAGCTAAGGTTAGTAAGAGCCGCATTAATTTTGCCGTAGTTCTTAATGAATTTTCAGTAAAAATTAATAAAACCTAGGAATCCTTAGACTTCCTTAAGGTTCTTAGGTACCAGCCATTCTTTGATAGCTTTAACTTTATTTTCTAACATTCAGACTTCTCTAGGGGTAATAGTAAATCTAAGGTATTCAACTTTCTATATATAAAATTCGCTTTTCTCAGGTTCAACTAGGAGTTTAGCTTCCTAAAAGGCCTATAAGACATAGTAAACATCTTCTTTATGCTTCTCAAAGGTTAGTAAGAATATAAAGATATCGTCTAGATAAACAACTACACAAATATCAACATATTTACGTAGGACTAAGTTGATCATATTCTAGAATGTTGCAGGAGCATTAGTAAGACTAAAAGGCATAACGAAGTACTTAAAATATCCTTTACGTATTCTAAAGGCGGTCTTCTATTCTTCTCCTTACTTCATTCTAATCAGGTTGTAAGCACCTTTGAGGTTAAAAGCTGTAAACTAGTTAGCTCTATAGAGGAGTCTTTTCATCTCATTAATAAGCAGTAGTAAGTAGCAGTTCTTAATCGTCATTTCGTTAAGCATACGATAGTTAACATATAGTTATAGTTTTCCGTTCTTCTTTAGTATGAATAGGATTAGACTTCCTGCTAGTGATATTAAAGGTCTGATATAACCCTTCTTGAGGTTTTCATTGAGGTACTTATCTAGTGCCTCTATCTTAGTTAGGTTGAGGCTATAGATTTTATTGAAGCGTAGTTCTTTTCCTTCTTTGAGAGGGATTTCGTAGTCGAAGTTTGTATATCCAGGCAGTCCGGTTTCTAACTCAGCTGCGAAGAGTTTCTCGTAAACTCTATATTCTTCTAGGATAGACAGAAGCAGGTCTCTTAGTTTAAGATCCTTCATCATCATTAGTCGCAATACAGCTTCCTTTACCTTAAGGTAGCAGATATATCGTTTTGCTATTTCTTATGTTACTAACTTATTTAAGGCCTAGTTCTAACAGGGCTGCTTAAAGACTAAGTCGTTATAGTCCTAATAGAGTTAGCTTTTGCTCTAATCTATCTATAGGTTGCTCGTTTATAGCTAGAGTAATCCTAGCACTATATTATATATTCCTATGTCAGCAATATCAAATTAGATTCTTTCCTTCTAATCTAAGTAACTCATCTTAAGGGGCGTAGTCTTATTATAGATAGTACCTCCTTTATACTTAAATTCTTCTCCTTCTGCTATATATAGAGGGTATAATTGTTCTTTTCCTCCCTATTATACTTCTAGCCTATTAATAGCTTAAGGGGTGATGAAGTTTGCTTCAGCTCTACTATTAATTAGCGCGAGTATTATTTTATTATTAATAGTAACTTTAAGTTCTATATTATTCTTATATCCTTACAACATCTAGTAGATAGATCTTTCCCTTATTACCTATCGTAATCCGTCATCAGTAGGCAAGTCTAGTTTTTTAACTACTCTAATAGTCCTAGGTAGGTGATTTGTTTTCCTTCCCATACTACCTTAATAAGGCTGTTCTTGCAGATCCTAACCTAGGGTGGTCTTAGTCCGTTTCTTGCGATTCTCCAGGCGCATGCCTTTTCTTAGTAGTATACTTAGCATTCATCCTATTAGCATTCGTCCTACTTCATGTTGTTATTATGTTAGCATCTTATAAGGAACTAAGGGCTTAATTAGAAGGTAGCGATCTTCCCATCAAAAGTCGTCATTATCCATCTGATCATAATATACGTAGTATAGACATACCTAATAGGTTTATCGTTAAGTCTTCTAGGGTAGAATTAGTAGTTATACTTATCTCCTATATATTCCTTATACTTATCATAGAAACACTAAGGCTAGAATAAGGTTTGATGAAGTCAGTAGTTACTTCTTAGCGTAAGGTAGTCTTCTATATATAGCTAAGGGGTATAGTTTCAATCTCATTAGTCTGCTGAGGTGCTATAAAAGTAGCGCTATTATTTATCTTACAGCATATCGATTTCTTAGTACTTCAAGAGTTACTTAGTATTATCTTCCTAGTCATCAGATTCTTCTTTAGAGCTAGAGTTATCTACGCTAGGAGTAAGCCTATAGGCGATTTCTACTTGAGCACGTTGTTAAGCAACGTCATAAGGTTCATCTAAGTCGTAGGGTAAGCTTTCGCCTTCTCCAAAAGTCCAGTTGCTAGTTATGCTGAGGAGTTGTTGTTCAGTTAGGGGGTCGTGTTGGTGTTCAGGTTCTTCCTCCAATTCCTCTTATAGGCATAGTCGCGCCTATCAAGCATCTTCTTACTAGATTTCTTCTATTTCTCTTTAGATTTATCGTTCCTCATAGTAAAGTTATTAACAAGTCAAGTATGCTATAACCAGTTCTAGTCGTTAGACCTATAACATCTCATTAAGTAGTTCAACTAGTTTTCTAGCAATCTTACTGTTGCTTCAATACATTATAGCTAAGGTTTTAAGCTTAGGATAATATCCCAAGTTTTCTTTATCATCAAAGTAGATTCAGCAATTATCATCATAGCATCCAGTCTATAACTAGGCTGCATGCAAGGCTTTTGCAATCATATTAACTTATTAAGGTCTTTCAGCCACTAGCTTCTAGAGAAGCTTCTTAAGCTGTTTACAATCTCTAGCGATATATCCTTATCTATTGCAGTTATAACACTTAAGGTTCTAAGGCTTTTTATCATTAGGTTTAGTTATCATGCTGAGGTTTATAGGTCCGCTATGTTATCTATAAGCAATACTTTAACAGGTGTTATTCTAGTTGTTATAGGGTCTGTTGTCGCTTCGTTAGTTATTAAACTTATGCTATAGTTACTACTAGTATTTACGTCCAGAGTTAGCTCCCTATCGTCGTTCACCTTTTTCCTTACGTCATTCAAAGAGTCAATTATCAATTTTAATAGCTATACTAGCATACTAAAAGAAGTCTTTAGGTTCGTCTAGCTTAACAATCTCATCCTTAACATCATCCTTAAGTCCTTAATAGAACATAAAGATCTTAATCTCTTCAGTAAGGTCTAGTTAGACGCTAAGTTGCTTAAAGGTAGCAGCATACTCTTTAGCTAACTTAGTCTATTACAGCTATGCAAGGTTGCGTTCAGTTTAGCGTTTTTCGTCTAGATCCTAGAAGAGCAAGCAGAAGGCATCTTCAAATCCTTAGAAGCTGCTATAGATATTACGTATCTCCATAGAGTATTCATCTAGCGTTTCACACTTAAGGAATTCTTCTTAGATAGGTTCAAACTACTTAAGAGCTCATCTACAAAGGTAAGTAGCTACATAGATAACCTTCTCTATCTAATTAGCAAAGTTACTATAGTAAAAATTCTAATAGGTCTAGATCTAGATTAGGAATAACTTAAGTTATCCTTAAATGCCATTATAGGTGATAAGGCTACTAAGTTTAAGTTTCTATCTTCCTCCCGCAAAGGTAGTAATAATATTAGCAGCAGCCTAAAGGGTATTAACCTCATTTTAAAGTTCCTATATAAGAGGATTGTTACCTTATCCTCCTAAGCAAGCGATACCATTTTCAAGGTCTACAAGTCTTTAAGGTCTATTACCAAGTTCCTAGATCATCTACTTAAGGCCCTAAAGCTTATTAGCAGTTTTATTATATATAGTCTATACTTTAGCGATATCATCATCTCCTTTCTTAACTCAGGCTTAAAGTCTATCATAGGTTTCCTTTTTGAGAGTAACTTCATTATCCAAGTCTACTACTATTAAGGCTCCCTCAAGTTCCTCAGCTAGGCTTTTAGTAGGCTGTTACGAGGAAGAGGAGCTTCCTAAGGTAGGTAACTTAGCAGAAGCGCGTAAAGACATTCTTATCTATACTATTAGTAGGCTTCAATAGTTAACTTACTAAATAGGAGCAATCAAAGTATTACAGTCAGCTATCTAACAGTAAGGTCTACTAACAGAAGTTAAGGATTAACACGTAGTAACAGTATACTAAGGTCGTAGTCTAGGTTATAAGTTGTAGCTAATAGTAGATCAAATCTTTCAGAGGCTAAAGTGATTAGTCTTAAACTTAATAAGTAATTCGCAGTAAAGGTAAGCTAAAAGTATCTTGAGGATAAATACTAAGTTGATTGCTAAAGAGCTATAGAAGTATAACCATAAGCTAAGCTTAAGGTCACTCTATATATAAGTCTCAAATAGTAGTCTTTATCTACTTCTAAGTGATCACCTATATGCATAAGTGATCACAATTAGTTAGCTAGGCCAACTAATCACTAAGCATCCTTTCCTATGCTCCACTAATCGTTTCCTTATCTTATCATCACATAACTTATACCATAGTTCTTCCATACCAAGTAAGTCCCTACTGTTCCCATAATCCTATAGTATAAATATCCTATCCTAGCTACCTAACGCCTAAGTAGGTCGTTCAGCTGTTATCCTTATTTACAGGTCGTAACAGGACCAACCTTAAAAGAGGGAGATAGCACCTACCTTATACAGCAAAACATCAAAACAAAACAACTAAGCAACAAACTTAACTATAAAAAACTCAAACCTTTTAAGATCTCATAAGTAATCTTACTAGTTAATTATAAACTTAAACTCCTAGAAACTATAAAGTATCACCTAGTATTCCACATATCACTCCTCAAACCAGCACTATAAAGATCACAGACTAACAATATTATCATCATAGAAGATAACAAACCAGAATATAAAGTTAAACAAATTATTAACTACCTTAAGGAGTTAAAAGGTTACTAGTACCTCATCAAGTAGAAAGGATATAGACATAAAGACAATACCTAGGAACCTATAAAAAACCTCACTAACACAACTAACAAACTTACTATTTATTAGTAACAACACTAAGAACAGGAAGTAACACCTACACTAGACAAACAAGTTCGCACCCCAAACACCTCCAGCTACTAACGCATCTAACATCCACATAAACACATCAGACTACCAATAGAAGCAGATAGACCATAACAAAGAAAACTATTAGTTCAGTTAAGAACACTAAAACGCAACTAAGACTCCCCTAATAAAAAGTTCAGAATACTAAGATTCCAATCAAAGATTAAATCCAGATCTATTGCACTAAAACCACCTATAGACTAAACCTCTAACACAAGAGACGCTACCGCCTCCTCCTCAATAACCTCCTAACCTTTCTAAAACACTATTCTCTTCTACTTACGCAAGCAATCTAACCACGCTATAGATTCATCTAACTCAGCCTGCGCAGCATATAAAGCAACAGCCTTCTTTCTTAACACCTCCTCTTCAGCCACCTCAGCATCCTCCAAACAAGCAGCCTCATTAAGTAAACAATCAACTACAATAAGATTAGCAAAAAACGCAGCAACTACGCAAATCCAATAGACCTATAAGCATAAACAGCATCAGCTGCCGCATTATACAATTAACCTAGTTAAGTATACTTACTATAAACTTCACCACTAAGAAGAAGCTTATAACGCTTCCCTAAAGAACAACAATAAGAACAAGGCATATTGATAATAAAACTAAACTCAGCAATATACAGCGCATAATTATAACAACAAAGAGTAGAGGTAGCACTTAATTTCAATTTTTAAATACAACCTAACATAATATTAGTATTATAAGTAAATCAGGAAGCATAACTAATAGATCCCTAACCTAAGACTAACAACCTACTTATACTAGGTCTTAAGGATAAAACCTTTAGAGAGGGGACTTAATGTTATAACCTATAAATAAGGATAATAGCTAAACAACCTACTTAAGCGTCAGGCAGCTAAGATAAGATATTTATACTATAGGATCATAGGAACAGCAGGGACTCACTTAGTACAAAAGAACTATAGTATAAATCATATGATAATAAGATAAGGAAACGATTAGTAGAGCATAAGAAAAAACGCTTAGTAATTAGTTAGCCCAGCTAACTAATCGCAATCACCTATACATATAAGTAATCACCTAGAAGTAGATAAAGACCACTATTTAAGACTTATATATAGAGTAACCTTAAGCCTAGCTTATAGTTATACTTCCATAGCTCTTCAGCAATCAACTTAGTATTCATCCTCAGGATACTCTCAGCTTACCTTCACTGCAAATTACTTATTAAGTCTAAGACTGATCACCTTAGCCTCTAAAAGACCTAATCTACTATCAGCTACAACCTACGACCTAGACTACAACCCTAGTATACTGTTACTACGTGTCAATCCCCAACTTCTGTTAGCAGACCCTACTGTTAGATAGCTGACCGTAACACTATACTCTATAGGCGTTAGGGCTTATAACCTCTATAATTAGTATAGGAATAAATCGTAAGGTAAGTTTTTACTAACCTTTTGCGAAGTAGAAGTTTTTTATTAAGAGCTTTATAATATCTTTAACGTTATAGGATTACGCCCTCTTTTTAGTATTAGTATTCTTAGCTTATACTTCTATTATATATTACTAGTTTTTAGCTATCCTTTAGTAAACTTCTATTAGTTTCTTAAGCTTTTCTTTAACCCCTTAGGTCTTAACTTCTACGCTTAGTAGGTAGTAGTTGATCATCTAAGGGTAGTAACCTATAAGGGCTTTAAATAGGGATATACTAATAGTAGTATGTTTACTATTATTATATAAGAATTTAGCTTTAACTAATTATATTACCTACTAGTTGTATAAGCTTTTACTAAACTTTAAGAGATATACTATTAGGGTTTAGTATGTTCTTTTAGTCTACTTATCTATTTATAGATACTATATAGTAGAGATATACTTTTCTATATCTTAGGCCTTAGTTTAGTCCTACTAGAACTAGCTAGTGATTAACTTATCTTAATTGCTAATAATAGCTTTAGGCGTGCTATAATAGCACTTAATCTCTTAATATAAGATCTTTGCTAAGCTTATAGCATCTAGTTGCTTTATTATTACTAAAAAGTAAGCTACTTTAGTTATTTAATATATAACTACTAGGATTGCATTATATATAATCCTATCGTCTTAGTAACTCCTTAGTAAGCTAGTTGAGAAATCTAAAGAAATCTACTAAAATAGGTATACTAGTAATTCTAGTGTTTGCAGTAGCCTATATAGCTTATACTATAGTATATATACTCCTTAGTAGCATAAGCACTTAGTAACGTATTGCTATACATCCTCTATTAAGTGTAGCTAATAAAATTTTCGCAGAATTAGCTCTACTATCTTATTTACCCCTATATGCCTTAATCTAAGCGTATTATAGTAGTTTTTTAGGATTTTATAGTAGAGGGATCCCTCTTTTAGGATAATAAGTCTTCTTCTAAACTAAAAGATATTATTCTTATTAAGTTAGTACCCTTAATGTTCCCTAGCGTCTTAGCGAACCTTAAACGTAAGTTCTCTATAGAAGTAGTCTTTAGCCTATAATCCTCTAACTATCTATTTAAGATTTACGCTTAGTTGTAGTATATATGCTATTTTATCCTAAATAAGCTCTCTTATTATAGTATATAGGATATACTACTCTAGTATAGTAACCCTAGCTCCCCCTAAGTCCTCTAGCATATTACTATCTTCTTATAGAGTAGTTAACATAATATCTATATATAATTTTAAGTAGGTAATAGCGCTAATATGCATATTTTAACATAATAGATCGTTAGTACCCTTTATAAGGTAGTACTAACCTAAAAGTAAAGATCCTCTAACCTTAGAGCTAGCCTTCTAGCAAAGTTCTTATATACTTTGCTAAACAGCCTAAATATAAGTTCTTATAGTAGCTATAGTTCCTTTAAGCTTAGCGATATATTAGCAAGTTGTTGCTAATAGCTAGCTAATAAGTCCTAGCTTCTTCCTAAAGGTAGGGAGTATATTATCTACCTTAGAGTTTTCTACTATATAGTTAAGGCGTTATAATAGTCTATCTACTAGATTTATAACTCCTAATCTATGCTAGATTTTAAAATCAAATACTAATAAGTAGTAGACCTATTATATAAGCCTTCTGTAAATATTATATATAGGTATAGCAAGCACCCTCTTTAGCACTATATAGTCTATAAGTACTAAGAATTTCTTAAGGAGCCTTTAGAAGTATTACGCTTAGTAATCTAAGCTTTCTATAATAGTAAGAAGCTCTTATTACCTTATAGCCTAGTATCTTTCTATATCTAAAAGCTTCCTTAACTAGAAGGCTACTAAGTGCTAAATAGTACTATACTTCTATAAAAGTATACTAGATGCTACCTAAGTAGATATATTAGTCTTAACCTTAGTTTCTAATGCTAGGTTATAGTATCTTAATATTAAGGCTTTAGTAAATACTCTCTAAAGTATCTTAAATATAGTCTATATCTCCCCTATCTAAATAAAAGCTCTTAACTTTATGCTGTTTTAACTCCCTTTTAGTATACTATTCATAAGAGCTATAATATAAAAGTATCTAGTAATAAATTTATAGTAAAAGTTATAGAAGCTAAAGAAAACTTAGATATCCCTAAAGGACTTTAGTACTAGCTATTTAGTAACTACTTAGACTCTATTTAGGTCTATTTTAATACTATCTTAAGTAATATAGAACCTAAAGAAATCTACTTCTATCTAATAGAAGTTACACTTCTTTAGTTTTGTAAATAGCTTAGTAGCCTTTAGGTAGCGTAGAACTATATAAAGGTCTTTAGTATATTACCTCTTAGTATCTAAATAGATTAAGATATCATCTAAGTATATAACATAGTAAGTATCTAGAAAGTTAGTAAGTATTTAGTAAATATATACCTAGAAGGTTGCTAAAGCGTTAGTAAGCTTAAATAATATTACTATATACTTAAAGTGCTTATATTAGGTTCTAAACGTAGTTTTCTATCTATCTGCTTTATTAACTATAATTCTATAATATGCTTTACTTAAATTAATCTTAGAAATAAACTTTATGCTAGTAAGCTTATCTAAAAGCTTACTAATTAATAGTAGAAGGTAGTAGTTTTTCACTATAATTTCGTTTAGTCCTCTATAATCTATATATAACTATAAGCTACTATCCTTTTTAGGTATAAATAAGACTAACGCCTTAGTAAAGCTAGTTAAGTAGTAGATATATCTAGCTACCTCTATTTCCTAAATATACTTAGTAAAGGTTTGTAGCTATTCTACTAATATAAGGTATATTAGCCTATATAGGGGCTCTTTACTAGGTTTTAACTTAATATAATATACTACTCCCTTTAGTTTAAGGACCTTCTTTACGTTCTCCTTATTAAAAATATTAGTAAAAGGTTTAAGTTCTTTAGAGATCTTCTTCTTATACCCCCTATCTAGTAAGCCTTTACCTAAGGTATTAATATCTTTTTTGCTTAAGGCTAAGGCTCCTATTAAGTATATTATATAGGCTTTCTAGCTGTTTTCTATAATCTCTTATATTATTACTTCTAGCTTAGTAAGTAAAATATAATTATATAACTAGGTATAAGCGTAGGTATCTATATAGATACCTTCTCTATTTATTAAGTTATTAGATAAAAGGATATCTCCTACTTCTTTAGGATATAGGCTAGCTATAAACGCTTAGTAAATCTTCTATAGATAGCTTTAGCTATTAATTAAGAAGAAGGTAAGCTAATAAACTTTACTAGTAAGTATTAGTCTTCTTTAAAAGTCTACTAGCTTTAAGGCTATAACGCTAATAGCCTCCTTTAGTAAGAGTTTCTCTATAAGGTCTTCTTATATAAGGTCTACTATAGCGTAAGTATCTATATTAACTAATAGTTTAACTTTATTATATACTTAAAGTGCGATCGCTTAACCTTTAATAGTCTACCTTATAGGAACTAAGGTGATTTCTAGCGTAATACCCCTTAAGGTTACCTCTACGCCTACTTATTTCCTAAGTTTTTAGTATTAGTTACATAAGAGACTATAATAGTATTAATCCTACCCTATTTTAGGTTTAGGTTCTAGTTACTACCTATAAGCTATATATAGGGTTTAGTATAATTAGGGGAGATATACCTATACTTCTTATAATTATAGCACTAGGTTCCTTAAAGATTAAGGGCTCTACTATTAGAGCTAAGCGTTATATAAGGGTTTACTAAGTAGTCGTTCTAGTATAAGGTTTCTAAATAGCGCTCCCTTAAGTCTATTAACTAAGGGGGTTATAAGCTACTCTTATAAGGGTAGTCTAAAAAACCTAAGTATAGTTACTTATGTAATTTAGAATAGCTAGCAAGCTTTCTTATATATCTCCCTTCTATAATCTCCTATAATCTCTATATATATAGGGCTATAATATATATATTAGTATAATTAACGTTTTGCTTAAAAAGTTTATCTTTTAAGGTCTTAGTAAGACCTTAAAAGAATATATAAGCCTTTATGTTACCTATATTTAGTTTGCTAAAGGTTTAATTAATAGACTCCTAATAAGCTTAGTATATAATAGGTTTCTTATTATCCTTCTAGTAGTACTACTTTAAAGCATTATAGTAGTTCTATTCTTAGAGTTTAGGCGCTATATACTGCTTTCTTATAAAAACTCTAAAGTCTTCCTATATAAAGTTAACTTACTTCCCTAATATATCTATAAGCGTTTGCTAATAAGTTTGCTATTCTATTTATAAGGTATGCTCTATTATACTTAAGGCCTACTAGATATACTAGCTATTAGAATAGCTAAGGTAGTATTTATAAGTTTCTTCTACTATAATAAGCTAATCTTCCCTTTTTATACTAGTAGATTTACTAGTGAGGTGAGCTATATTATAGTTTAAAGGTTTCTTATAAACCTTTAGCAACTATTTAGTAGGTATTTAGTTACTTAATATAGCAGCAATTAGTTTATATTAGTTAGCTATTATAGTTATAATCTGCTATATTAGTATTTAGTTAGTAGCTTTATCTAGCCTTTTAGCTTAGACTAGCTTGTTAGCTATAGCTATAGATATCTAGCCTTCTAGCCTATCTAATCTCTAGAGAAGGTTTTTATATTCCTTATTCTCCTATATATACTTATCGTCTATTTAGTAAGTATTTAGCTTAAGTAGCTTATACTCTTTAGGGCTTCTAGCCTTACTTAAAGTATAGCTTCTTACCTCCCCTTATTAACTTATATTATTCTCTAATTATTTACTAAGGTTATCTTCCCTATATAGGCTTACGTAAGCTATCTTACTTAGCGCTTAGTAAATACTAAGCGTAAGTTCTTTAGCCTAATTAGTAGGTATTACTTAGGTATATAATACTATTATTATTACTAACCTTCTTAAATTAAGGTAGAAGTAAAAGAATTATAAAGGTATTTAGAGGCTATAAGCTATAGTTAGGTTAAACTAATAGAAGAAGTACTTTAAAAGTAGGTATAATATTACTACGTTACTTTTACTTATTTCTTTTAAAAATTTTTTTCTTAAACCTTTAGTAAGTACTTGCTAAGTCCTCGCTATAGAGGGTTTTATGCCCTATCTCTATAAGGTTCTCTATCCTCTCAGCTTAGCCTAGCTGAACTATCCCTAAGCCTATTTAGTCTAGGTGGCCAGACCCTTATAGTAACTAGGTTAGTCTTATTATTTATTATTTCTAGTCTAAGTTATTTATCTTAAACTAGAGTTAAAGTTTTTAGAGCTCTAAAGTCTAATAATATTATTCTAAAGAAAATATAAGTAAATTAATAGAAGAAGAAGTAGAAGAAAGCCCTCTTAAAGAAAACTAAAGTAAAAAGATTATATAAAACTTAAGTAAAGCTAATAATTTATTAATAGAAGGAGCAATAGAGGAATTCTTATAATATAGGTTTAGAAGGATAATAGAGGGTAAGAGGAGAGATAAAAAAAGAAAGAGATACTTTTATTATTATTTCTATCTTTATCTTTCTCTCTTATCTAGAAAATATATATATATTTATTATCTTTCCTCTTTTCTACTATCCTAATAGTAAGGTTATTTTATACTTTAGGTTTTTTTTTCTTCCCTTTATAGGGGAAGTCTAGCTATTATTAGCAATATCCTTTATAGTTTTACTCTATAATTCTCCTCTTTTATAGGTTAAACTTAGGATTTAATAAAGTTTATAAGAAAACTATAGTATTAACTATAGACCTTAAAAGAAGTATTTTATTCTAGTTACTTATTTACTACTTAAGAATATAGAAGAGGAGTAATAGAAGAGATATATATATCTTTCTTTCTATAGAGTTAGTATAAAATTATTCTTAGAAGGGAGAAACGCTTTTAGTTAGGCTTAAAAAATATTCCCCTCTTTTATTTTCAAAAAGTTAGTATAGTTATAATGTTTTTCCTTTTTAGCCTTTTATATCTTTACGCTTATAGTAACTTATAATTTAAGAAAGTTAGATCTTAATATTTTTATATATAAGTATAACTTAGATCTTAAGTTTTTAGGCTTTTTAATATTTCCCCTTATTAGTTAATATATTATTAGAAACCTTTTAATAAGTTTAAGTAAAGAGAAGTTTCTTAGAGTAGATTAATTAGTTTTATCCTTTTTAAGGTTTATAAGAGGAGTAAAATAAATTTTATTACCTTTATAACTTTAGTTTTAGAAGTAAAAGTAAAATAAGTTTACTTTATCTTAGTTACTCTTAAGTTATTATTATAGTAGCTTATAATAAAGTAGTATATAATAATTTTAAATAAGTAGATAGTAAGCTAATAAAGAGGATTAACTAAACTTATATAGAACTTTACTTATTCTCTTTTACCTAACTAGATACTTTTTTTCTTGAGGTTTTTTAGACTCTTATAGGTTTAGTTAATCTTTAATTCTAAGTACCTAAGCTATTACTCTTTACTTTAAAAAAATAGAGGTTAAAAAGGTATTAACTAAATTTTCTTTTAATATAGTAATATTTAAATTACCTCTTCTTCTAAGCTTTTCCTACTTTAGTTTAATAAAGTAGTATAAAATAACTATAAAGGGAATCCTCTATAGTAACCTAGTTTACCCCCTTATACTAGTTACTAATTTTATAATAAAGTAAGGGAGAAAACTTATTAGTTATATTAAGTACTTTACTCTAAGCGAAAAAACCCCCTAAAAATACCTAAATACTTATATATTAATTTTCTAGATAACTATAAGAGATATAAAAGTAAATATATAAATATAAGCTTAACTAACTTATGTTTTATTTATATTTTCTACTCTTTTTATATCTTAAGTTATATAGTTTTATAAGAGAAAATAAGCTACTAAGAAGAAGTTTAGTAGTATTATCTCTATAGTATTCTACCCTATTTCTACTTTAAATAATTAAGGAAGTATAATAGGGATTAAGAAAGAGGATAAAAATAAAGCTAACTAAAACTAAAAGAACTTAAAAATACCTTTCTTTATTTAATTTTCAAAAAGTAAGGATTAATAAATTCTTTTTATAGGCTAGGTTAAAGAATCCTAAGGGTTCTTCTAGAAGTTTAGTTACTAAAGTTATTAAGAAAAAAAATAGAAAAAGTATAAAAATAAGTATGTTTCTTACTTATCTACTTAGTCTTTTTTATTATAGGTTAACTAAGCTTCTATCTACTTATATAAGCCTTTTCCTCTTATGATAACGCCTAACGCTTATGAAACTGCCTATCTAACCCCTTGCTTTTAAGTTAAAATTGCTAAAAATTCTAAGTTCTCTACCCTCTTCTAATATTAGTTAAAGTTAAGTTAGAAAGCTTTACTTAACTAACTTTATACTTCTAAAAAAGTATAAATCTAAGAGGAGATATAGAAGGTATTTACTAAGGTTTATATATCGTTTAATCTATAGACCTCACCTAATTAAATATATAATTATTACTATCTTTAGTTACTTTATTAATAAAGTAAGTAAGTAAACGTAATACCTTTTAGTTCTTTACTACTAACTTAACGCTTACTCTAGTAAGAATATTACTATTACTATTTATATTATTCTTAGTAACTAAAGCTTACTTAATAAAGTTAGTATAGCTATCTCTAATAATACTATAAATAATAACTCTTACTTTAAGGCTCTTTTCCCTTCTCTTTTACTTATATATATAGAAACTAACGCTAAATAATACTAAATTTAATACTATAGTTATATCCTTAACCTTATTAGTTATACTATTATTTATAATATTAATAATAAGATATTTAAAGAAGAGTTTAACTTCTTTCTTAGTCTTAATAGAACCTAAAAAGACCTAACTTACTAGAGGTAGAAAGGCTTTATTAGTAAGCTTTAGAATATTATTAAGTATATTAAATTATTACTATAATAATCTAAAAGCTTCTTATCTATTAGTAATAAAGCTAATAATAATAATAAAACCTTTACTCTATAGGAGGAGTTATTATAAAAGCTAAACTTAATACTAAATAATACTACTTAATAGAACTTAATATATATAATAGTTAAGTATACTCTACTTAAATATAGCTAGATTAATAATTATATACTTTATACTTAAGGCCTTAAGTATACTATAGATTATATCCCTAGTAAGGATACTTTTACTAATAAGGATTAGTAGATCTTTATAGAGTTAAATAATATACTTAAACTACTCTATAAGTAAACTAAGAGATATAAAGGCTAAGGTAAAAGTAATAAGTATAATTAACTTTAAGAGGTTCTAATAAGTATAAAATACCTCTTAGATTAACTTAAAGACTAACGTAAGCTTTATAATACCCTTACTAATAAGAAAATCAACTTTATAGCTACTTAACTTACTTAGAGTTAGTTATAATAACTATCTTAACCTATAAAGGTATTATAATACTTTTTAAAAGCCTTAATAGTAGCTTTATAAGCTCTATTAATTAATAATATCCTAACTTATACTTAGTCTAATTATATACCTTTATAATACCCTTAGTATAATACTTTTAACTCTTATAGCTACTTCTACTTATTAATTATTAATAGCTAGTAAGTACTTAATAAATACTATACTAAGTTTATAGAGTCTCCCCTCTATACTACTATAGTAATTCTATATCCTAACTAAAGTTTATAATAGTTTAAAAAACGTTAAAATATACTAGAGATTTATAGATAGCTTTATAATACCTAAGAAGGACTTTAAGGTATTAGGAATAATAGTATACTAAGGGATCTAACCTTATTAATTATTAATTTTATCTAGGGCTTTAGTAAATTACTTTTTTATTATTTACTATTACTTTAAAAACTAAAAACTCTAAATATTATTAATAGTTAAATAGTAAAGCTTATAATGCTACTATTAATAGAATTAATAAACTAAAGTAATACTTTAACTTCTTAATCGCTAGGTTTATTAATAACCCTATCTAGTAATAGATTTTATATTAATAGACCTTCTTAATACTTAGTAAACTTACTCTTAATATCTTTACTATCTTAGTAATAGTAATAGACTATAAAAAGGTATTTAGCTTTACTAAGTTAGTTCTAATATTATAAAAACTATTAATAAAACCCTTATAGTTTAAGAAAACTTAATACTTCTAGAACTAGATTTAAAATAATAATATTACTATTAATAGCTACTACTTTAAGTAAAGGGGTTAATAGAAAGCTATATAACCTTAGATTATTATATAATATAAGTTTAGACCTTCTAAGAACATTATAAGAGCTTTACTAACTTCCTATTTAAGTAATTTAAATTAAATTAAATTAAATTAGTTAAAATAATTAAAAGTATCTCGAAAAGTCATTTAATTAGCTAATCTCAAGCCTCAGTTTTAACTTAATTGATTAGTATGCTGCGCTGCACATGGGTGCGTTGGACACTGCCCGGCTAGCAAAACTCTTCATCAAATCACTCTTGCCCTGAGGCAGTCATCTTCAAACTTCAAGCCTTAATAACACAGGGTCTAATTGATATTTCTCATATTGAGCGCGTCTTCTGTCACTGACAGGTACCCATTTGCCCCGCAATTCAAGATCTCGGGAACAATCTGAATCAGACCAGAAGAGTCGACGTTATGCACTGACAGCACGGTAAGAGTCAGACTGCGCGGGGAAATCAAATGAAGTCCTGGACTAGTAAGTTTACAGCCGCAGGCAAGACTAGTTTCTCTTTCTACCTCTCTAGGGCTTGAGCACATCTAACCCATTGTGACACTTCGGAAAAGCAAAGTGACGACACAGAACACCCCCATCACATAACTGAGCGACAATCATCACCTCTCTAAGCACCAGAACTTGACATGATCAACATGACACACGGCCTTTTCATCCGGCCTAGTCGAGCTTAATGAGAATTGCAGCTGTTTAACGAAGAGTTTAAGCCTTTGGAAGATTTAGGTTGCAGAAGTATGCATATATTGAGCAGCGTTCGTTGTCTCATGTACTTGGATTCCGATGAGCTGAGTCCTAGGTTCTTTAATGTGAACGCTGATCATAGATCCGCTGCCATCGGCCTAATTCAGTCTCTCACACCAAATTAACCTCAAAAGCAGCAATCGTGACTTCCCTTATGCGGAGCACCAACAATCACAGTTTCCCTCAGGAGTTGACATTGAAAGAGAATTGGGCCTTTGGCACTGCATATTGTCAGCGAAGCAAACAAGAACGACTGTCCATAACTCACTGTTTCCTCACAAGGACTTTTGCACGTCACTCGATCAGTCTCTCCACAATTTGTTTCCCACTGTGAAGCATTAGTTACTGGTCTGTTAAAGCGTTTGTAGTTCCTTACATCATTGGGGTAGGACTCATCACAATGAACATCCCTGACGCTGGCAAATGCCACTGAGATCTGTATTGCAGCGGCGATCAAAGTAAGAAGTCTGAAATCCATGATGCAAATAGTAACGAAACTGGGAATGATTGGTGATAAGTCCTGTGAAAAATTGCGAAAAGTGTGCCTTCGTGGCTGCTGCCCGTGGCTTTAAATAACAAAGTGAATGCGCAGACCATTCGGTTAGGTCGCTTTTGGTATGACCCGCATGAGATCATTCTTCGCTATTGAAGTTTCCTTCTGGACAGAAATAAATTGAACGGCAGGTGTAGTCTGATTAGCTTGTATTCGTGGTGGGCGCAGCACACTGATTGACCCGTCGTTGGGTTTCAGGCTTGGTCTGACACGCTGACGTGGGAAGTCCCACGGGGCCGGTTTGGCTCAGCGATCGGGATCGGACAATTCGGACAGTTCAATGTTGCGAAAGATGTCCGTGGTCTCGGCGAGCTTACAACAACACACTGGGTTGTAGTCAAGAGCAACTCAGCTGAGTTGGCATGGCTTAGCACCGAGGCGTCTATTTTTCTTCCTTTTCGCTTGTTTGAATACATTGCATTCCTCATTCCCCCGGTTATTACTGAGCACGTCTTGAAATGAATTACAGCAGTGCAGGCAGAACAGGCGGGCCCTACGACATAGAAAACCATTTTGTGCAGGCAACTCATTTAATTGGCCCGTCACGAACCAGTCCTCGCTACCCGTCCCTATTTGGATGTGAAATAGCCCAGAAAGATCATACTTCTGCTTGACCTGATACAGTCGTTTGTAGTTGCTGCCAAAGAATGACTGCTGCTCTCAAACATCACCCTCGCTGGCGTAAGCGCCCGAATCTGGGGCTGAATCTCGCCAAGGTTGCATCCAAATTTCTGTTAGGTTCTTACTCACCTCGACCGTACGTGAAAGCGAGGTATCTGCGTCCCAAGTAACCCAAGAGATCGCGAACATGGCAGTATCCTGCCAGGCAGGATTCACCGCGTTGTCAGGGCGAGGGCCGAGATTTGCGGACCGCGGTGATGCCGAAACCAATCAGAGTTCTGCCTTGGTCGGAAAGATCTTTCAAAGCCTCATACATCTTGTCAAATTTCACGGGACTGCTGAGATTCTCCCGAGGAAAGAGGCGTGATGCCATCTTATTTCCGTGAGACTCAACAGGTTCAACCGGGAAGCTGGCTGTCCATGCCGAGAGAAACGTCGAGTACTCGAACCAGTTTGGCTCAACATTGATCCCGAGAGCCTTCCGCTTTGCGAATAGCGGCGCTGTGAGCTGGAACTGCTTCTGCCGCTGTCATTTTTGACCGAAACAGGGCGACATGACGAATGAGGCTCCCTTGAGCACTGCAGGCCAGATGAACCATTACTAGCAGTTTCCACGGACCACGGGCGTTAAAAGTGGATATCATCTACCAGAAGCTCCCGCAGCCTCCAAGCATGCTTCATATGTGACCGTCGAACCGTTCGAGCCGAAGCTGAAACTGGCAACGGAGATGACGGGTAAGCTGGGTTGGGCTTTGATGACGTACACGGTACGAAGTCACGACGCCAAAGTTGCCTGCCCTCCCCCCAGCTCAAAACAGGCCTGTTCTTCTTCGCACTCGCTGTATTAGATCTACCATCCGGCGTCACGATGTCGATGCCGAGGACATGGTCAGCAGCAAGACCGTACAATGGGCCAAGAGGGGAGTGCCCGCCACCAAATATCCCCTCCTCAGAAACCGACAGTCTTGCCCTCTCCTCCAGCCACAACGACACTATGCGCATCCGCAGCTTCGTAAAGTTCGTTGATAAGATCTCCATCCCCAACTTCATCCCAGACCTGTGTGCGCTGGGGTGTTGTAATCTTTGTAGAACTCAAGTCCTTCCAGCTTGTTCCTCCAGATTTATATAGCACAAGAACCAAGAGATTGGCCGTTGAAGTCGTGGCCGGCATTTGTGACCATAAGGCGCAAGGTATGAGTGCGGGCGAAGTTCGACGCAAGCTGCATCTGGGCTACCTTGCTCGCTGCAACAACTTACTCCGGAAATTCTCCCAAAGTGCAGTTGGTGGAATAGTTCTCAGAAGGGAGACATGCGAGCCCTTGATAGAAGAAACTTATTACCGAGGTCGAGTTAGAAATGCTGGACAAGAGTATCAGCTCAGATGGTGTGCGTGGTAGGCCCATGTCCCTAAAGTTGACTCATTGCAACATCGAGTTGTTTTATCTAGTCGGGTGCTGATGATTGCGCATTCAGTGGCGTCCTGATTACCGAAACCATCCACGTGTGCGGATGCGAGAGAAACAATCTTGGTTAAAACGTCGCCCAGAAGCAAAAGAAAGCTTTCCAGGAACTTTCGTTGGGCCAAAGGAGGTCTCCGGGATACATCTTGTAGCGCTCAGTGCCACGCTTTTGAGATGAAATTTGACATTTTCCAGTGGTGTTGCCGCCGAAATGAAAATATGTAATTTCAGTAAGAACTAGCCTTGTGAGATTTACAAGAGATTGATCCGTTAGTTGAAGAGACTCTTCCGGGAGAAAATCTCCGGGGACGTAGCTGACGGCCGGGGCAACGTCTTCCTTCATTGCGTTTGAAGTGCGTGAGATGATATCCAATCCAGAGCCCGTCTTTCAGAAATTCACAAACTGTAACCCCATCGACAATCATGGTCCATGCTGTGGCCCGTTGGTTGATAGAAGCCACTGCAAGTGAATAGAGGACGAGTCGAGCCGAATAATTGTTTCTGCAACAGCTGGCGAGAACACTGAACGAACCGAAGAAGTGTAGGCCGGGAAGTAGGAAAAATAAGTTAGAGCTGAGACTTCCAAAAATGATAAATCTCTATGCATCATACAGGCCATGAGACTGACTAAGAGGGAGTCAGACGAGGCAAACAGAAGCCACATGGCAATCGATTGTCATGTTGAGAAAAAGCATTGGCTTTGTAGGACTTTGGGCCGTCGATAGCAGACTCACAATCTGCCAGGGTCACAGGGGATAACCAACGTCTGCATCAGTGAAGGCGCCCCCCGAGTCCTGTTCCGAATCTATGATGAATGCCAACCCCGGTTGGCATAGAAAATGGGTCTGAGTCCCGGGTAGTGGGGCCGAAGATGGCCGACTGAAGCGGTGAAAATGACTCGTTTCCTTCAAAATCACACTCGTACGCAGATCTGCCTCGGCTTGATGGGGTTTGCAATCTTAAACGGCCGCAGCCCATTTGTCTCCGTGAACACGAGCACGGTAGCTGTGCTGAACTGCTGATCCCACTTGGCGGTGCCAGCCATTTTGCGCCAGGGCTGCGTAGCCCAGCCGAGCTCGGTCTCTGCCATCTGGATGTCAGATCAAGACATCTATAGCTTTACAGAACTTTGGAGCTGATAATTGACTTCGCTTCTGTTTTTTTTTTTCTTTTTTCCCCCCTAAGAATGGAAAAGATACGCACAAGCAAGAAAATTGAGGCTAGACCCAACTCTCAAGCGGTCTCGTTTTCTCTTTCGAACACGTTAGGTCCGACAAAATCCCAGGCCACGTGGCTAGCAAGTCCAATTCCGTAGACCTACCGGATACATCCGGATAACAACAGCATGGGGGTATCGCAAGGTAAAAATTTCGCAACACTTTGTCATAAACCTTGTCGACATCGCTTGCGTTGGTTTCCCAGTATCGCTTGCCGCAGAAGGGGCAGTTGAACCCTGGCAGGAACAGTCCTCGTGTGATTTTAAATTTCTAGGGCCTGCAAAATTTCATCAACAGACCCAATCTTCTGATGCGTTGACTTGACTGTCCGTGTAGCCTTCTGGAATGCAGTCTCTGGGTCTATTGCATCCTCACTCAAGTTGCTACGATACTTCGATTGAATGCTGTTTGACACGGAATAAGTTCTCAACTCAATCCATTCAGTTTGGCGCTTTTGTTTTTTGTTGTAATCTATAATACGAGTAGATGGTGCATTTCCAATACTCTCTACATATCACAACGACGATTTCTCGCCAATGATCAGTAGTATGGCAGCACCCTCTGCTGCTGGAGTGCTAGTATGCTTCCTACCTTTACAGCGATGACGTTTAGATGTGGCGAGGCTGATATTGCGATCACTGTTCTTAGGGCTGCTTGTTCACGCTCCTCGGTTTGTCAGGTCTTCTCATCCTAGCACGACTGTGGCTTCGGCTGCAGATCCAGTCACAGCCTCTCGCACTCAGCGACGGACTTTTGGTCATCGCATGGTTTAGCTGTCTAGCACAAGCTGTTTTGGTTATTCTTATGCGCAACGAAGACGTACTGCATCCTGATATCAACTACACCCTCTTCAACTGGGAGGCCGACCCCGCTAAGCTTGAACATGTGAGAAAGGTGAGTGACCACGCATGCATCCACTTGAACTCAATATCGGAAGAGACTCATGTCCAGAGTTCAGTTAATATGGGTGACCATTTTCCCCTTCTTCAGCGCTCTTTACTTCTGCAAATTTGCACTACTCGCGACATACCTCCAATTATTCCCACCATTTATGACGGTCTTGCGCAAATTGCTTTACGCCACAATTGTCTATTGCTTCTCGGGTTATATCGTTTCGATTTCATTACAGTTATTCCTTTGCTGGCCCATCGAGCGTAATTGGTACGGTGACCCTTGAAAAGCCCTTCCCCTAGTCTCTTGCTTAATGCCGCCTCTCCAGGTCGTTCTCCTCGGACCCGTCAGGTCTCTGCAGCATCCAAATCATGACAACTATTTTCCATGTGTCGTGGGCATTACATTTCAGTGCCAATCTATGCAGTTAGTCGAGAGTTCCGCCGCCAGGCTTCCACAAATGGGTGCTAACGAGTGTGGAAAGTACTGGCTATGCCATTCTTCATTCTTAAGGGTTTACAGATGAAGAGAAGCACCATGGTTGGCATTTATACAACTTTCGCCCTGGGCCTGTTTGATATCGCCGTTAGCTTAGCGAGGTTTTTGAGTATACAACTTGAGCCAACGTCGTCAAAATCGCTCACCATGATTCGTAAGCTTTCCCCATATGTTTGGTTCAAACTTGAGCCTATGTCAACTTTCAAAGCATCCCCGGGGACTTCAAGTGCTAACAGACATCTGTCCAAGAAATATGGGCTATCCTTGACGAACACATTGCGCTGATAGTTGCTTGTATTCCATCATTACGTCAATACCTTCGACTACGGTTTGACGCTAACTCTGCCGCTAAACGGTCTTACGGTCATAACCACAGTTTACATAACAGACACCACGAAGCCCATCCAAGACCAGGAGGTGACGACGAGAGCGGCATTGAGATCAATAGACCTGCATTTGCAGAAACCTGCCGTTCAGGACGCAGAGGCAGAGAATCGGAAGACGATTCCTGGTCAGATGGGAAGAAGAGCAATCGTAGCGACGTGGAGCTTGTTCCCATTCAAGTGCGGGAAGGACAGAAAGGCAACGCGTCTCGAAGGACGCGTTCTGTCATCCGGGTCGATCAAGAGTTTACAATTACAACTACTGTGATGAGTCCATAGCAATACTACCATCGAAGATCGAATTGTGCTGCCAGGCCTAAAACAGATCGTCCTATACATCGCATTAGTTACTACTGTCTTTAGGAACCAAAGCTTGCCAATGCGAGGCCTCTGAAGTGTGAAGGAATCGGAAATCTTGTTCGAGTACGTCATGAAATGTCCGGCCGGCGCCACGAGTTCGACAATATGGAATTCACCGGCAGAGAGCCATACAATGTTCAGCTTTCGTTTGAAGAAAACCCGTCTAAAGATATAACTCGGGAGTGAGGCTACATCCCCACTTCCCAACCAACTGATCGACGCTGTCAATGCCTCTCTTGCCCCGTGACATTATTAAAGTCTGGTCAAGGTGTTACTCAATCATTTCACGAAACAATGCCTGTCGGCTACAACCTCCAAGACGCACTACACTGTTGCCTGCAAAACAGCCTGCCTGCATCCATTAGTATTTCAAGCCAATCGATTATGTTCAAAGCTTGGCAGCACTGCCATCTACTTACCCAACGCAGGTTGTCGGGCGAAGAATCAGCGGGTGGGTGGCAATGCAAAAGTCAGGGGTGGTTAGTGGGACCTTCTACCAATAACACATGCAGCAGACGTGAAGGCGACACAGTCGCTGTAGTGACGCAGACCGGGTGCGGGTTGGATCAGGCTGAACGGTACGGCAAGATCCATTTTCTCCTTCCATTTCCGTCATAATTTCCGTCGCTCCTGCGTGTTCTCATGATTGCTGCAAAAACGCATCGTGGACCTTCACCGCCAAACTTGCCGAGCCCTTCATACCACTCCCATCGGACCCAGAGTGAAAGCCCGACACCTATGTGCATAGTAGGGAACTAGCAGAATGCTCAACGAGCCAAATGACGCTGACTTTCTGCGCAGTCTGACGTATGACGCCTTGCCCATTCGCGCCTCCCTCCTTCTGTGACGAAGTCGGTGCCCTCGCGTCGCTGTTCAAATGGAGCCGAAGCGAAAAGGTCTTCACGAGAACCCCGACGATGAACCACACGCGCATCTCGATAAGCGACGCCACGTTGTACGAGAACCTAGACCCAGACTCGGACGTCACGAATATACTGTCGGCTGGATCTGCGCCATAGTTACGGAGTACATCGCCGGACAGGCGCTGTTGGACCAAGAGCACGAGCGCCCTCACAACCTCCCCTTGCACGATGCGGGCCATTATACACTGGGCAAGATTGGGCCACATAATGTTGTCATGGCCGTCCTGCCCGAGTATGGCACATCGGCCGCAACAGCCGTTGCAAGGGATATGCTGCACAGTTTTCCCAACGTCAGCATAGGTCTGATGGTTGGCATCGGTGGTGGCGCTCCGACTCAAAACAACGACATCCGCCTCGGAGATATCGTGGTCGGTACTGCTCGTAATGGGCAGAGCAGCGTCGTTCAATACGACTTCGGAAAGGCCGTACAAGGTCAAAGCTTCCAACAAACCGGCTTGTTGAACCAGCCACCATGGCGCTTGAGCACCGCGGTCAACGGACTCCAAGCCCGGCACAGGAGAAACGGGCACCAAATCGAAGAGACCATCAGCGACATTTTTGATGATCATCCAAACTTGAAGAGTGAATATGCTCGCCCAAGTCTCGATAGCGACAGGCTTTATCAAAGCAGCGTTGTCCACCCTTCAAGATCCGGGGGGCTCTGTGCCGAAGTTTGTGGGCATGACCCTTCGAAACTCGTGAACAGACCTCCGCGGGCTGTGGACAAGCTTGTAGTTCATTACGGAGCAATTGCTTCAGCCAACCAGGTGATGAAGAACGCCCTAACTAGGGACACACTTGCCATGGAAAACAACTTCTTGTGTTTTGAAATGGAGGCTGCAGGCCTAAGCAACACCCTTCCTAGCTTGGTTATCCGCGGCATATGCGACTACTCGGACTCCCACAAAAATAAGGCCTGGCAAGGATACGCGGCTATTACTGCTGCTGCATATGCTAAAGATCTCTTGTATGAGCTGAGTCCGCTAGGTTCTCCCACGCCTGCTCCGATATCAACGCAGGTGCGCAACCTGGAGGTTGCGGGTGATAGGGAACGCCTGATTGACGAGCGGAAAAGGCAGCTACTGGAATCATTGACCTTTGACCAAATCGATGCTCGACAGATGACAATCGAGAGAGCGCACGCCAGAACCTGTAAATGGGTGCTGAAAAGTTCTGAGTATCTCGACTGGTTGGATCATACCAAACGCGACAGACATCATGGTTTCTTATGGATCAAAGCAAAACCAGGAACGGGAAAGTCGACATTGATGAAGTTCATCTCCAAAAGTTACCGGAAGAAAATGCAGCAAAGCACTCTGATCACCTTCTTCTTCAACGCACGAGGCGAGCAACTAGAGAAGTCCACAACAGGGATGTACAGATCGCTACTTTTTCAACTCATTGAGGGGTTGCCTCAGCTTCGGACGATCTTACACTTTCAGACTCTGAAAATACCAAGAAATGGACCCCGTGAGTGGACACTTGAGTCCCTCAAAGACCTTTTCGAAGAGGCAGTCCTGAACCTTGAAAATCTATCCGTAACTTGCTTCATAGACGCACTGGATGAGTGCGACGAAAATGAAATCCGAGACATGGTGTCATTTTTCGAACATCTTGCCGAAGCTACGACAAGGAATAGCGTCAGCTTCCAGGTCTGCTTCTCGAGTAGACACTACCCTTTCATCACAATTTCGAAGGCAGTCAGCCTCGTTCTTGAAGGGCAACAAGGGCATCAGGATGACATTGCCAGCTATGTAAGCAGCGAACTGAAGATCGGGGACAGTAGAGTCGCCCAGCAGATCCGTCATGACCTTCAGGAAAAGGCGTCCGGAGTTTTTATGTGGGTTGTTCTGGTTGTGGACATCCTCAATAAGGAATACGACGGCGGTCGCGTGCATCGACTTCGACAACGACTTCGAGAAATTCCCAGCGACCTTAACACTTTGTTTCGGGAAATTCTGCTCCGTGATCGCCATCGCAGGGATGAACTGCTTCTCTGCATTCAATGGGTGCTCTTCGCAAAGGAGCCGCTGAGGCCAGAACAACTATATTTTGCGATATTGTCTGGGGTTGAGCTCGATTCGAGCGAAGCCTTGTCGGACTGGAACTCTGAGGATATAACAGCCGATGTTATGAAGCGATTCATCCTTGATTCCTCCAAGGGCCTTACCGAAGTTACCAAATCAAAGACCCCGACAGTCCAGTTCATCCACGAGTCAGTGAGGGATTTCCTTCTGAAGCATGATGGACTGGGTCAGATTTGGTTAGGCTTTGGGAGTAACTTCAGCGGACAATGTCACCAGAGATTAAAAACTTGCTGCATCAACTATCTAAATGTTGCCAAATCCATGGAAATTGGCAAGACTCTCCTTCATGCTTCATCCCAGAAAGTCAACAAGCTGCGAGTACCGGCAGAGAAGAAATTGCCCTTTCTGCGATATGCAACCCAGCAGGTCCTATACCATGCTGATGCAGCGGAAGAATCAGGAATAAGTCAACTTGAATTTCTTCAATCCTTTGATCTTGCCGGTTGGATCATTTTGGACAATCTATTCGAAAGGCACAAAATACGTCGGCACACCCTCAATGCTAGTCTCTTATACATCCTAGCAGAGCACGACAGAGCCCAACTTATCAGCATCGAGCGCTCGAAGCTCAAATGTTTCAAAGTCGAAGAAGAGAGATATGGGGCTCCAATATTTGCAGCTCTGGCCACTGGGAGTTCTGACGCTCTACGTGCATTTTTGACAGCCCACAAGGAGGTCAACCCCAATAGCTTAGCGCTCAAAGACTTCCAAACTTCAAGCCATCAGCAACAGACTACATTGATCAAGCCATCGCGGGATTTCGCTTTCGCGACCAAAAAAGGTGTCTTGGTCAGTGCCTTAGAACTCGGCAACACAATGGTTGTTTCTCTTCTCCTCGAGCTAGGAGAGGCCCACATTGATGTGGCAGACCCTCGATATAGGGAGGCGATGCTAAGCGCTGCCAAAAGCGGAAATTTAGTCATGTGGGAATTCTTCCTGAAGATCAGCCAATTGGACATCGACCAAAAAGATAAAAGTGGTCTGACACCATTTTTTCATGCTTGTAACGGCGGTCATATCGAAATCATCAAGCAGCTTCTCGAGACTGGGCGGGTTGATGTTGAGAATAAGGATGAAAAGGGCCGAACGGCTCTTTCACATGCTTCCGAGAACGGACAGTATGCCGTTGTTAAGCTACTGCTTGAATCAAGTGCAGCCGAGATAAACTCCAGATGTGAAGAAGGTCGAACACCACTATCGTACGCTGCATCCTACTACAAGGCTTCAGAGGTTGTCAAGTTTCTGCTTGACAATACCGAAGCCGATGTGAACTCGAGGGATGTACCAGGCCGAACACCTCTATTTCATGCCGCATACGGTCATGCGCTGAGAAGTTGCAGATTTCTGCTTGAGACTGATAAGGTTGAGGTCAACCTCAGGGATCACTTCGGCTCTACGCCGCTTTCATATGCTGCAGCACACGGCGAAGCCGACACAGTCAAGATTTTTCTTGACAGTGAAAAGGTCGAGGTGGATTTTAGGCACAAGTCAGGCCGAACACCACTCTCATATGCTGCTGATTCAACCCGCTCCGCTGAAGTTAAGATCAAGCTCCTACTAGACACTATGAAGGTTGAGGTGGATTCTAGGGACAAGTCAGGCCGAACACCACTCTCATATGCAGCTGGTGGCGGCACATTCGATTCTGTGTCACTGTTATTGGAGATAGGCCAGGCCAATCCTATTTCGGAAGATAAGAACGGATTGACGCCGTTAAATTATGCGAACAGGCGGCTAACGGCATATGATCGCCAAAAGGATTCCGTAGTCAGATTGTTACAATCTGACTCTGCCACTATGCATAGAAATGGGAAGTAGAGGGCACAATCAACTAGCACACTCGGTCTTAGCATAACATTGATCCAAGTCATTTGATTTACGCAATACCCCATACTGGGTACCTGTGCTCAAGGATAAGAAATGGAAGTAAACTCACAGACGTTGAGCCCAAACTTTAAAATAGTGTCTGCGCAATGAAGGCTCGCTCTTGTACACGCAAAATTGCTGGTCAAACTTTCCCAGTTAATCAGAAAGAGCAACAAAGGTGACGTTGACCAGGTAACCATACATCCACAAGAGGGCAGCATAGATGAAACTGAGATCATACTCGTTGGTGTTATGTTCGCTGTGTGCCTCGTCAAGTCGATATTTAGCTGCTTACTGTGCAAAAAGTCTTTCAAGCGGCAAGCAGGCATGATCAGATCCTAACAATCCCCTTTCCAAAGTTCATCCTCCCCCAAAGGTGCTCATAAACCATCTTTGCCTCCCCGAAGCGGAAAACCTTGGCGTCCACAACAGGTTTGATCTTCCAATCATCAATAGCACGATTCATCTCGACAAACTGCTCCAGAGACCCGACGAAGATGCCTCGAACAGTGCAAATATGGTTCAGAGCTTCCATCAAATTTGGCTGCTTGTCATTCTCAGCGGAAGTCAAGAAGCTAATTATCGTGATAAGGCCTTCGGGTTTGATTGCCTTCAATGACTGGGCCACAGTGGCTGCTCCGCCAATCTCGAGGATATGATTGAAGCCAGGCTGACGCCGCCGGTCCCTTCAATCCGAACCCAATCGTCCGCTTTCAGCTTCTTCAAACCGAAAAGAGCGTTCCAAGCTGTCAAAGACGCGCAAGTCAAGGTGCTAGCCTCAATGGAACTCAAAGTCGATGGAGCAGTGACAAGGCCGTGATCTGGGAACACGGCGTACTTGCGCAGAGTGCCATCAACAGCCCCACCCAAGCCACTGCCCACGGCCTCAGGTGTGATAGGATTGGTTTGATGCAGTTCGTTGAACAAGGTGCAGATCTTATCACCAGTAGTAAAGTCTGTCACCTTGGGCCCAACAGCCAAAACTGTGCCTGCGCTGTCGGAGCCCGCAAGAACAGGTGTCTTCATCGCGAACGGGTATAAGCCCTGGGTTTATCAGTAATTGGGTAACGGAGGCCGATCAGAGTTAAATTCCAAAATCACGTACTCTGGGGATAGCCAGGTCTCGGTAGTTGAGGGAAACGGCCTCAATCTGGACGAGGGCGTCATGATCTCCTAGGGTGCTTACGGGAACGTCTTCGACCAGTTGAAGTCCGTCAAAATTGTCGCTTCGAATGTCAGTGGCCTTCCAGGCCTGGGTCTCCGAGGGGAAAGACATATTAAGAAGGCTTTTGCAGCAAGTAGAGTCTCAAGAGAGATGTGCAAGATGTTGCTTGTGTTTTAGAAATCATACATGCTATGTTTGAAGAATCTTGCAAATCAAATACTGTCGCTATTCTGTCAATGTATTTTACTCATTATGAGTCAGTTTGACACTAAAAGCATTGCGGACGGCTATTGTCTCCCGCGGTGTAGTTTTGACGCCGTTCACACTCACTGCTGCGGTATCATGCGAGAGTCAGTGAAGCAAACGGCAACTTGTTTGAACGCCGTTGATGAAATCGTCACCATAATCAACACGACCTAACATCAATCGATGAATGACAAAACTTTTCTCTGATTCTTGGTCTTACAAATGGCTCTCGGACCTGATTACGAATGCTGGTGGTGGAGAATATTGGCCACTCTGCAACTCCAAGGTATGCTCCATGCCCAGGAGACTGCTGCCCAGAAACTTTCCATCAACGCCATGCCAATAACGGCCCACATGCTCGAGACATTTTCTTCAATGCCAAGAAGGGCTCAAATAAAGTAAGATTTACCTACACGACTGCCAGAGATGAAGTTTTGCGTGGATGGTTCCTCTACTAGGGTTTGTTGCACACAGTCATGTCTTCTGTCTCCGAATTGACAGCGCCTGCCAAACTGCAAGTCTCTTCACTTGCCTCAGCGATTAATCTGCTCACCATACATTTATGCGCTCATTCGAAAGTCTGATTTATCAGCCTTGTGGCACTTACGAAATTCATCTCGAGTCCACGTTTCCACCGAAACGGAACCTTGTGTTCGCCGGTTGGCATCGGTATCAGAGACCTCGATTTGAAGCTCGTTTTGCCTATTTCGTGAGACGAACTCTGGTTTCCTCAGCAGACCAAAGTCAGAAACAACCTTTTGCTGATCGTATCCCTCACCGTCACACCTAGAGAACGCTCTCACGGCGTGAGCCTGTTGCATAATCCATTCTCAATTCAAGATCGTAATCAGCGTGTTCGATGGACCTCTTTGAAACATAGCATGGCTCGGTTTGTGAGGTTATTGCAGTTGCGGGTAGGGAGTGTGAGCGAATACCGTCATCGAGCATCGTTCAAGTATCGCTAGGAGATCTTAGGGGATGAACCCTCGCGGCGCAATCACCAATTTGAAGAGAGGGATGGAGCTGGTATAAGTAACCTGCGAGTCTTGCGCCCGCAGACACGTGAATGGCTACGGCAAGCGCTCAGATGGCGAAGAGATGGTTTGAGTGGTTCTGGTCGGGTGCTCGGCCAAGACATGGATGGGTGAGAACGCCCGCAAGAACGCAAGTCAGTGGGACGATACCAGATTGACGGGACGGCAGGAGCAGGAACAGGTGTGGTCTAAGAACTCTAAAAGCTCCGTGCGACCGCTGTGTGACGTGATGAGGAGTGCTCCAATGGTTCAAGATGGTCTATTTCGACTTCACTTCTCGAAACTATGATAGACCTCCGATATTGACAGTTTTGACCGCGTTTGCGAGGGGCTGCTGGGCATAAAGTCTAGATCTGGCGTTGAGTCGATCTTCACTTAGAGGCATGCTTGGTAAGAATGATGGTCACAAGTCGATGGGAATGGCGGGGGATGGGATTGACCCCGAGGACAGAAAGTGAGCAACAGCTGAATCAAAATGCGCCAGCGCATGGCCAGCAGGAGGGGCAAAGACGCGTCAGACAATCGGTGACCAGCTATCAGAGATTGCTGCGATATCTGCGGTATCAGACTATCTGCATCACAAGAGCAGAAAAGCGCTATCCGGCTTCTCTGAGCCGATGCAGTCCAGGCTGGGCGGGGATGGAAGTCGAATCAGGACGCGAATGGGGACGCGGATATGAGACGGTAGGGATTGTGGCGGTCGACCGTAAAGGTGCAGCATGACGGCCAGTTTCATGACCCGTCCTCTTACAAGACTTCACAAATGCTCAATCGACGATGGAAAACATTGATTTCCTCATGTGTAGATAAGGCGAGTGAATTTCATTGAATAGAGATGAGCAGGTGACGTTGAGCGCATGAATTAGACGATGAGGGGCATTTCCCGGTGGTCCATGTTTGGATGAACCCGACGGCCTGGGTTGTGAGCTGGACGAAGGCTCCGTAAAATGCAGCAGCAGGATAGATGTGCAATGTCACCCAACAGGCTACCTGCAATGCTTCCCTCAGGTTTCCTTCGGTCCAAAGTTGGTCGACCGTCAGTCTCACTTCCAACGGTCCAGTCCATTTCAACCGGTCGAGGTGGGAAGGGAAAGGGGGACATGGGGGGACCCTTGCATGACGGGCATGGGTTCGGTTGGTTCCAGCGGACCCTGGCTGGCCTTATCAGTGCCAAGATGACGCTAGACAGAAGCCTCCACCGTGCCGAGAGATAAGAAGCTTTGGCGAATGGGGAAGCACCTATGAAGCAGCTTCTCTTAAAGGCTTCGTGGCAGTGGAGAGAATCTTTCGCGGCGGGTGGGTGGAGGGATGGTGCTGGTTCATGTCCTGTCACTTGGGAGATTATCCACTGTCCACAAGGCAGCAGAAATGGAGCCAGACGCAGCAGCTTCCTATTAGCGTACCCTTCCTCTGGATACATGATGAGTACAAGACGCTTTCCCGGTGCTGCTATTGGAGAAGTCTCGGTCTGGGCATCCGGAGAAAAAAAGGTGAGCACTGGCCTTGGCTTGGTTCATCCACTTCAAATCATTCAGCCCGTCCATGATCCATACTGCGTGCCACCACCATCGACAACATTCCCTCTTGATGGATCGTATTGAACAACCATAAGACTTCGCCATCAAATGAGAGGTCTCAGAGGCAGTTCAATGTCTTGGCTTTAACATCTCCGTGCTCCATCCGGGCAACCATGACGACACTTTGGCTTCTTCCAAGACACCACCGCACACTTTTGGCTTGTGAAGTCGTCCACCTAGCGTTCTCGTCACCTGCGTCGTGGGCAATCTACGACGCCACAACCACGGCTCTTTTTGATACACCATATCAGGCCACACTCAATGGCGTCTCTTAGACATTCCAATTACTTACCGCTCAACGTTCTTTGAGCACCCGCCGCCTGCCTTTTGCACATGTGCCAGTGTCTTATCTATTGGTGGACCTGAAGGATTCCCGACATTCCAGCCTACGGCGCAGCAGCAGAAGTCAGACCAACAAAAGCAAAAGTCTTGCGTCTTGCAGGATCCTTCCAACGGTCCTGCGCGAATCAACGTGGCCAGCCGCTGCAATCAAAGCCATCCACGGAACCAGCCCCGGCCACGCTCGCCTAACCAACCCACCTTTCCGCTTCTGGGGCCCGACATATCCCCATCCAGCTCGCTCCGATGTAAGCTCAGATTAGCGATTCGGTCTCTGTCCACCGGCCCTGGGGCCTCCCAGACCGTCTGCTGAGTGCACCTCTTGGACATCTGAGACCTAGCCCAGCTTCGAAGAGGTTTGGCACCCAAGTCGCGGTCCACGATTCAGCAAGGTCTGCGACATCGGTCTCTCTTCTTGTGAAGCCTCTCCCTCGGAGCGTCGATGAATAGGCTCTCCGGTATCGTTGCTTCTTCCCGCACAAACGGGACCGGAAGCTATCTTCTCCAATGTCAAAACGCTGCCACCTTATTGCTTTTCCGTCCCGAACGTCTCGATAGCTTAGCAGATGGCGCGAAGCTAGTCTTGTTAAACCTTAACGGTGGTTTGCTGACGATCCAAGCCTTCTCGCCGCGCACAGAAGCTTGTGGCTGCGTCAATGTATCTGGGAATCGGAACTGCTGATCCTGCCGGCAGCAAGCGTTGTCTGTCAACGCTCGATTGGTTGATATTTGTAGAAGCTGGAAGGATCAGATACAATGTCCGCTTGAACAAGTCGTGCAACTCTGACACAGCTTTTCATGTTTGATGTCAACATTCAACGAGGTTGTGGCGTCGCGCAAGCTGCAAACCATCCCCCAGCCCTGTCGACAGGCACGGTCGCATGCATCCCTTCGCACACAATCGCTCGTGCGAAGATTTGAGTCGGTGGGATGACAGGCATCCTCCCATCAAGCGGCCCGCTTCAAACCAAGTCCCGTCCGCGTCTCCGATCGGAAGTCTTCTGGAATGCGGCAACGCGCAGGATTCGTTTGGCGCCTGACTCTAATCTTGGACCAGTGCCGCTATGTGTTGTCATTGCTTCTCAGACAGCAGGCGGCGGCTAGGGATAGCAATAAATAACATCTTTGCTCAAGATTTAATGCTTGGAAATTCTATCGAACGGCACCACAAAGATGTTCTTGCATCAAAACAACACGCAAGTTAACTGAAAAAAAGGCAGCAATCCGATGCACGGCGATGCCTGCTGCTGCCCCGAACTCACCCCCACTCGGCCGTGGCCAGGAAGAGCCGGCGAGCGAGGGCTTACGAGGTGCCTTAAGCAACACGCAGGGAAGGGAAATGAAACACTTTCAATTGGCCGCGCGCCTCATGAGTGCATCTCTGCCGTTGCGGCTCGCGTTGCTGAGGCATAGCATGCCTCCTCATCGGTTTTCCTTCAATCTCAAAGCGTTCTGATCGCCTACTTCTTGCAGCCTTGGCTGTCTCGGGTCAGGCTGTTGCTTGCGCCAGCACAGTCTGGATCGTGTCGCAATCTGGGCGCTAGACGAGGAAAACTTTGTCCTGGTTTTCAGTGTTGCATTCAATGTCGACATACTCTCGAGCCCGAGGGACTACCTTGCGCCGCGGTACAAGACCCCGAAGTTACCTACCGTTTCCCTACGAGTTTTCCGTGCCGTCCGATAAACAAACGAACAGCAACACTGGACGATGGGGCATCCAGACCTGCGGGCTGCTGAGCCTGGGGATGACCCTGGGGCTTCGTTGATTCTCTCCGCATACGGGGATCTGATCAACTGAGCACAAGCCATCAGTGATGTTGGGGGCAAACACTTCATCGTATTCCCAGGCCTTTGACGATCTCTTCAGCGCCAACAGGGTTGTTTAACTGTGGTCAACGGACAAAAGAACGTTCAATGGCCCAGCTTGCCAAGAACCACGGCACCGTCGAAGGGCCTGAATTAGCTTCCATCCGAGTCCCCCGATCCTAGACGACTCACCTCACGACCGTCTACACCCCGGTCTCTCTCACTCCAAATTCCTTATCAGTTCCCACATATTTTCCCGACCCACACAAGACCTGGAGACATGGGCCACGAGCATGGGTTCGCAAGCATGTGGTGTACAGGTACGTATCTATCAGCGTGGGTAGGGCGTTCTCGATGAAGCTCTCTCGCAGCCAGATGGCCTCGTACCACTGCTACCCGGCAGAGGAACACGGCGCGGCCTAGTCTCGTCTCTCGGAGACAGAGAAGGATTTGGGAAGCTCGTCCCAAGATGCCCTTCTCAGCATGCACCTCGAATCCATCTCGCCCTTTTTTATGCTTTCCTCCCCACCCCTTGGCCCTGCGCTATTGGTGTTCCCGGCATAGAGGACTGAGCAATCAGCTTGCTCCCCGTCCCATCTCTTCGGTCTCTGAGCTCCCCTTCATCATCTCTTCTGCACCAGTTCCATGGGCTGCCCAACCCTACCCTGTTCGGGGGAGTTCCATATCAAGAGATACTGTATGCACAATGTCGGCCAGCTTACCACGAGGACCGAAGGTTCAAGGCGACGCCCACGCCCCGGCCTGCCTGATAATTTGGCTCCGTATTATTTATCTAGCCTAGACCCGGCAGCAAGACTTCATAACCGTGGTCTCCCCCTTCCCTCCGTCCCTCTCCTCCCTGCCGCACCCCATTTCCATTCCACCCTCTTCGACGTCTGCTCGCCGTTCACGAGGACGAGTGGCCCGGCGAAAGAAGAGACGATTCTTAGGTTCTATCTCGCCAAGTAATATCCATTGACCGCACTCGCGCCGGCGCACAACCACCAAGATGTCTCTCTACGCCCTTCCCTACAATGGAACCGAGGGCGAGGCCGACGCCGGCTACTCGACCAACGTCACCGACTTCAATGTCTTCTACGAGGTCAGTTCACAGTCGACAAGGGGTTTCGAGCATGTCTGACTTTGGTAGTCTGGTGATATGGCCTGGATCATGGTCTGCTCAGCACTCGTGCTGCTCATGATTCCCGGTGTCGGTTTCTTCTACTCGGGTCTTGCTCGCCGCAAGTCGGCGCTGTCCCTAATTCTGATATCGATGATATGTGTCGGAGTGGTGGGCTTCCAATGGTTCTTCTGGGGTTACACCTTGACATTCTCTCACACCGGCTCCGTCTTCCTCGGCGACATGTCGAACTTTGGTCTCAAGGATGTCGTCGCCCAGCCCTCCGTCGGCTCGACTAAGCTCCCGGATATTCTGTTCTGCCTCTACCAGGGCATGTTCGCTGCCATTACGTGAGTTGACCACCTTCCCCTCCGTCGTATCATCGCGCATCTGTGGTGAGATTTTGGTCGACGCCGCACATGTGCATGAGAGCGCCCGCTGTGAAGCAGGTCTCAAATTCCACCGAAAGCACAAGGGACTAACACGAAAAAACTAGTCCCGCCCTCGCTCTTGGTGCCATCGCCGACCGCGGTCGCATCCTTCCCGCCATGGTGTTCGCCTTCATCTGGGCCACCATCGTCTACGACCCGATTGCTTACTGGACCTGGAACGGCAACGGCTGGCTGTTCACCCTCGGCTCCCTCGACTTTGCCGGAGGTACTCCCGTCCACATTTCCTCCGGTTCCGCCGCTCTTGCCTACTCCCTGATGCTCGGCAAGCGCACCGGTTACAGCAAGGTTCACGGTCTCCCCTACCGTCCCCACAATGTCACCCATGTTGTGCTTGGCACCGTGTTCCTCTGGGTCGGTTGGTTCGGCTTCAACGGCGGTTCTGCCCTTGCATCCAACATCCGTGCTGTCATGGCCTGCTTCAACACCAACCTCGCTGCTGGTGTCGGTGGTGTGACCTGGATGCTGCTCGACTACCGCCTCGAGAAGAAGTGGTCCACGATCGGATTCTGCTCCGGTGCCATTTCTGGCCTCGTTGCTATTACCCCCGGTGCTGGTTTCGTCACCCCCTGGGCTTCCGTCATCTTCGGAATCGTTGGTGGAATTGGCTGCAACTTTGCGACCAAGCTCAAGTTCCTCCTTGGCATTGACGATGGCCTGGATGTCTTCGCTGTTCACGGCGTCGGTGGTATCCTCGGCAACATCATGACCGGTATCTTCGCTGCGTAGGTCCCTTGCACCTCTTCGTGGAGAACACAGCTAACAACATGCAGTTCTTACATTGCAGCTCTCGATGGTGCCTTGGTCATCGATGGTGGCTGGATCGAGCACAACTACGTCCAGCTCGGCTACCAGCTTGCTGGTTCCGTCGCCGGTTTCGCCTGGTCTTTCGTCCTGACCTGCCTGATCCTCTTCCTCATGAACCTCATCCCCGGTCTTAGCCTCCGTGTCCACGTCGATGACGAGGACCTCGGTCTCGATGACACCCAGCTCGGCGAGTTCGCCTACGACTACGTCGAGGTCACCCGCCACGTCTCCGACCTCGTTGGCAGCGGTAGCAGCCACGACCAGACCGTTGGAGGCTCTGCCCACAGCTCTCTCCCTGAGAAGACCGTTTAGAGTCTTCTTGGAAGAAGCTCGCTAATATCAATATGGAGGTAACTGTAAAATGTTCATAGACTGTCACATTGACAATCAAAAAGGGGGGATATCGTCTATAATACTCTTGTTCATATCTTGCTTTGATACCACTATGGCACTCGCTTGCTAGATTTACTTTTAGTTCCTGTGGACCAATTCACACATAACATACTATCAATTGTCCCCATATGACTTGATGTTTCGAGGCACTTCGCACATTCTGGAAGATTTTGAACTGTTCCAGGGTAATGTCTTGCCTGTCTTAGGTAGTCATGTCAACGTGGTCTGAATACTTAGGCACATCAATACTGAATCGTGCACGACACCAATGCATCGATGATTGGTGTTTGAGATGAGCACAAGAGACACAATCAGATTTCTGCCTCCGAGTCCGCCTATGTGAAGCTGACTTGGGCAGAAGATGACAGCAAACCTCCTGCCCGATGCAACCACCAAGATCCGTGTTCCATTGAGTCCCGTCTAGCCGTCCATCATGTCTTTCTTCGTGTCTTGGTATATATCCAGAATCGCTATATACCCTACACTACTATTCCGCCATCGACGCAAATGGCTTGGCCGGTGATATACGACGCTCCATCGCCCAGCAAGAAAGCAATCAAATCCGCGACCTCCTCTGGCTTCCCGAACCTCCCCAACAAACACGGCGGTGGGCCAAACTCGGCCTGAGGTGCCGCCAGGGCCTGTGTCAAAATCGGTGTCTCGATGGTCCCACTGCTAGCAATCAGTTCAATACCGGTGCGCTCATCTAGCAGATGCACTCACGGACAGACAGCATTGATCCTCAACCCTCTCCCTCCGAACTCCTTTGCAGCGGTCTTCGTCAGTCCAACAACCGCATGTTTGCTTGCCACATACGCCCCGTTCATCGGCAGCCCAATCTTCCCCGCCACAGAAGACACATTCACGATACTTCCTCCATCAACCATGTCTGGTATCTCGGCGCTCATCGAGTTTCGAACCCCGCCAGCATTAATATCCATCACGAAGTTCCAGTCCTCATCTCCAATGTCAGGGATGCGGACGTTGTTACCTTGGGCACCGAGAACGCCCGCCACATTGGCTGCGCCGTGTAGCGGGCCAAACTTTTGAACGGTTTCCGCGATCCAAGCCTTTACGGCATCGAGGTCTCGGACATCCACTACCTTGGAGTGTATGTTTTCTGGGCCAAAAGCAGTGGACAGCTTCAGTGTTGAGCTCGCAAGGAGGGCAGAGTTATTGTCTGAGAGCGACACCTTGGCACCCAGGGACACAAGGCGGCGTGCTGTTGCGAGACCAATTCCAGAGGCCGCGCCTGTGATTGCGATTGTTTTCCCTGACAAAGAAGTCATTTTTCACTCTGTTCATGTACTTGTGTATCACTTAAATCTTCGATAGACAGCAGCGGCCTGTGGCAAGTTGATATGGCTTAGTACTTCGGAGCCGAGTTGCCTGGAAGAGAAGCACAAGTGAGCCTCCCCCGCAGTGAGGCATTAGAGGTGACGACGTCCGAAGTCGACAAGGTTTAAAGAGACCATGCGCTGTGTCATGTATATTGATGGGAGGGCAGCTCAGCCCGAACACTACCAATGGTGGCCAAAGCTAAGAACGGGAGGGGGCCGAGCCGCGTCCGGCAAAGTGGGGCATCCGGCGAGGGCCTCCGGACAACAGATCGGGGCAAGTCAATCGAAGTGCATTCACAACATTGTGTCGTGCACAACCTGTTGAAGTCTCCTGAGTTCCTTGGACTGACTGGAATGAGGTACCTGGATGCCCGCATGCCCAAAAAACAGCTCCCGCCTGAGGAGCGGAAGCAAAAGAATGCGCCGAGGGGGAATCGAACCCCCGGCTCCCCGACGCTGCTTCATGGCAACGGAGAATTTTACCACTAAACCATCGGCGCAGTTACAATGATCGTATTTGGATGCTGGAGATGGGCAGGTTTGCGGTATTTGATGTCGAAGTGTGCGTTGGGGTGGAGATGAGGGCATCATAGTGGCTGGGGGAGACATCCACAGAGGGTCCATGATGGGGCCCGTCCTAAGGCTGGCTGAGTGAACAAGCTGGTACTTAATGTAAAGAGCTGTTGAATGTTTTTTCAGCGTTAGACTTTTAGATTTATAAGGTAATGAAAGTATCTCGAAGAGTACAGCCCTTAGAGAGAATTAATAGTAATAGATGATAGCTTTCTAAATGCGTTGTAAGTACTGGATCTCGCATGCCGGATGTTAGATAACGCTGTTTTACTGGTAATATCGTACACCACGCTTGAACGAAAATCCCAATTACCTAGAATTGTGATTTCATGATTTCGAAGTCTAGACAATATCGACACAAATTCGTGCCGCAGCTGCTCAGTTTTAGTGCCTCTAGACTCGGACGCTCTTCCGATGAAAGCTCCGAGCGTGGCTTTGGCCAATACACATATTCGCAAAGCTCTCCCAGTTTCTCATAGGCATTATTTGAATCCACCTTTTGTCCATTCTCGATGATAGAAATCTCCCTGATGATCATATACTGAGTTTTGCCTTTATGTCTGAATAATTTCTATATGGATCCATCTAAGGACTCAGTGGACGCCTGAAAGAGTTGGCTCCGATTGCCTTGAGGCGTTTGGTGTCGATGGCTAGTTTACGTGGGAATCCAAGCACGAGAATCTATGCAAGCGCAGTAACATCCCAGATTTTGAACAGGCGCCTGGTATCTCTTGGGCTGACCCGAAGCACTGTAATAGAACTGAGCCACTTTGAGCAGCACGTTCGATTTCGCGAAGTCTCTACTCTGGCCGCGTGTTCAAGTATATACAGCCCTTCTCTTTAATGATTGATTATGCATATTGCGAAATGCATTTCCCAATTATGTGCGAAGTCTGTTGGCGAGCTCCAAATCAAAATGGCCCAATGGGAGGCTTGCATCAAATATTCGGTCCTACATCTGACAGAATCTTAAAGCTTCTGGCCAGTTATAGTAGGCTTTTACCCCTTCCATGATTGGAATCTCTTAGTAAACTTCTCCTCTGCTGCATATTCGGATTCTTTCGTTGATGTGCCGCAGCATTACGATGTCGAACAAAGGGGCCCCGGCGTACTCTACCCATTTAACAATATTGATCATGAGCATGGTTTGGGTGAATCAGTTGGGTTCAATCTATCTTTTGCCATCATAATTCTTCTGTCAATCACAGCGGTAAATGGTAAATCTTGCCCATCTCCGATTCCGGCCGCCAGGCCACATAGGCGTCTGGAGCCTGATTTGCCATGCATAATGGCGGCAGACATGCATGCAAAGGGTGCCAGGATCTGTTGCTGACATCGAATGAATAAGCAAATAAGCCAACTGAGAAGAGTGAACCCCTCACGGGTACCCCCCAAAACTCTGCGGATTTATTCATCTGTCAACTTTTCTTTCGACATCAAATCTTGTCGCCCTTTGAATTTCGGACCCTAAGTCTCCGAGACCTTTCTGCTTCTAATTACACGAGCATATCAACAGCTCCATGAAGCTCTGAGCAGCTACAAATACAATCATGGCCATTTCCGTCGAAGTCGCTGGCCTCATCGGAACATGGGTCGGTGCAGGGGTTGGTGTTATCGCTCTTTTTGCACTTGTCGGGCCACTTCTGATTTGGTTGGCGTCAAGAACGGATCGACAGAAGACTCTCAATGCCATCGGACGCGATAACAATAGATATATCTCCCCCGGATGGCATCTGGGGCCCAATATCTATCTTTGGCAGCGGGTTCGAGCTCCTCTGCTGCAGACTGGAGGGTCAACAGCGCTTCTGGCAGACAAGGTCAATCTCGATATTAGTCTTATCCGCGATTTCGATACCAAAACCACGTGGGTGAAATTTGGCGCCCTCCTCAGCTCTTACGGTTTCGAATTCTCTCGAGGAGATAGCTTGGTCATTGACTCAAACTCCAAGAAATCATTCTTACCTACTCATCCCAGCTGGGTTTTGGCAGTGGGACTTTTGGGAAGATATTCTTCAAATGAAAAGAGATGGAGAAACTCGTCTGGACGAAACGCTATGTTCCATCTTTCCACCCACGGTAGAGGCCTGAGAAGACTGGATTCAGTACCTAGACGGCCAGACGAGACCGGCAGTCAGTACTCCGACGATGACAATCATTCGATCCTATACGGCATCACCGGAAGTATGAAGGCTTACAAAAGACGGAGTGCGGCGTTCAACGTTGGATCAACTGTTCTAGTGTTTCAGCCTCGCCCCATTGTGGAATTTGGAGAAATTGCTGAGGTATTGTCTCTCGGAGAGTTGTTTCTGCTGTCAATGGGATTCCTGCATTTGGGTGATCAGAACTACGCCTCGCTAATGCATTTTTCAACTACATCTCGCGATGTTGAGGATGCTTCGTCGGGGGGCTTCGATGACAGACTATACGATGATGAAGGAGTCTACGAAAGAGAGGTCATTTATGATTCGGCTCGGGAAAGGCCTCGTCGTTGGGAAACGCGCCCCACTAGAGTTAGAGTAACTCGATGTGTTGAAAGAGAGGAATCTCCCCCACCCCCTCTTCCGATTACTTATGGGCCTCGAGATATAGCCCATCGAGGCCACGCCATCTTTCGACTCAACGCCATCTCCATAGCCGACGAAGTCATCGAGTTGGGCCATCGATTCTTAGACTTGCGGTCACTGAGTTATTGTGGGCTCACGGAAATTTCTGATTCCGTGGCAAAAAGCTCTGTCCGAGAGATTCAAGGGAATAGCTATGTTCCGGCAGATGCAGAGTGGGTGCGTATTGCCTCTGACAGAGATTTCGAACCGGAGTCCTATTTGTTCAGAGCAGATGCTCAACAACTCGCACTTGCCCTTTTAAATATGCGTTGGCATCCAGCAGGATATTTAATTGGAGGTCGAGAACGCGGCCCCGGTATGGATCTTCTCACAGCTCCATCAAAGCGGCTGCCGGGGTTGATGAACCGCCTCCTAGACAAATACCGACATCTAAGTCTTAGCCTGGAGGACCAGCAGAAGCTCCAAAATAGTCTGCACCCCGCAGCCCGGCTCATTGACAAAACCAATGGGGCTGGCTCACAGTCCTTCCGGTCGATGTACAAGCTAGACGAAACCCTCGGGCAGCTATGTAGTCGACCAGACCAGCTTGTGGTAGATCAAGTGATAGGCATCCTGTGCCTCACAAACCCTGAATTCCTCGAATTAGTCTACCAGTCGATTCGGAATCTCCGCGACGCGACCAACACGACTGTGCAACTAGACATGAGATCGACTACTCTAAGAGTACCGTCCGTCTTTGGGGTGACACAACACTTTCCAGTAGATATGGACAGGATCTCGCCCATCGAAGAACGAAACCACGGAATGATCGATGTGAGCTACACTATCATTATCTTAGCTGCACTGAGAAGTCTACTGAAGAGTCGGATGCTGGACTCATGTTTGGATGCCGATCCGTTGCTGGAAGTGGTCGACACATGCGAGGATCTTGTTCTTATACATTAGCATACCTATCATGCACAACCACCTCTAACAGTCGCTTTTCGTTCCTGGTCTCTTTTTCATCTTGTATATACTCTTCTAAGTCCATTTCCCTACTATAGACATGTTTCTTATGCTTCGTAATGCCACTCTCAAGCTTTCACCAAAAAGTACAAGCGCAACAGCGATGATTAACGCCCTACATTTCCCATCGCCTACGGTTTGCGATTGGTCTCAAAAGACCAGGAACACGGTGTTTTTACCTCTCAAATCATTTCTCAGGCACTTCTCTAAACCGACGTGGCGCTGCAACCTTTATTGGGGTCCCTAATGTGTTCCCAGTGATACTGGCGAGCGGATAAGCGGCCTGAATCCCTGTGTAAGATCTGTTCCCGATTGGCCCGCCACCGATCCTTCAGCAACCTCACCTTCCTGTTCAGGTCAGCTCAACCGCACAGTCAGCCCCCTCGATCCCAATGCGGTACAGCTCCAAGGGGAATGCTGAGATACACCCATAAAATGCTCTGTGATGCTTTTAGACAGATCTCTAAACCAACTACTCTTCACATACAACGTGTCATCACACTCAACAATCCAGCATCTCCTCAAGATGACCAGACGTCTAGTTCAGCAGCCGCCAATGTACTCAACATCCCTCGGCGGCACCTTTCGCCCCAAATACCCATCCGTCCCCTTCCAAAATGAAGACATTCAACCCGAGAAGAAAGTAACCATCACCGTCATTAAAGCCCGTCTCCTGATCCCAGGCGACGGCGAACCCATCAAAGATTCCGCCCTGGTCGTCACGGACAAGCTCATCGCCTGGATCGGCCCGCAATCCGACATCCCGTCAAAGTACACCGATGCCCCCCACAGATCTTACACCGTGCCCTACCTCATGCCGGGACTATGGGACTGCCACGCGCACTTCATGATGGGCAGCCCCAACGACGCTGGCAACGGCGACGCGTACCTGGGTATCCTCACCGAGCACCCCTCCGCCATGGGGGCGCGCCTCACCCGCGGCTGCTGGCTGGCCATCCAGCGCGGCTACACCTCCATGCGCGACGTCGCCGGTCTAGGCTGCGAGATCAGCAAAGTCATTGACGAAGGGACCATCGTGGGGCCGAACGTGTACAGCTCTGGGTCGTGTCTGAGCCAGACGGCGGGACACGGTGACATCTTCTCGCTGCCTGCTGGGGATGTCCTGCTCAACCTCGGCGTGTCACAGATCTCCCCGGGGCATTTTGGAACCTTCTCGACCATGCTCGTCGATGGCGTTGATGAGTGTCGCAAGGCGGTGCGGCTTCAGATCCGGCGCGGGGCCAAGTGCATCAAGATCCTGGCGTCGGGCGGCATCATGTCTCGCGACGATAACCCGCTGTACGCGCAGTTCAGCCCCGAGGAGTTGCATACCGTCGTAGAGGAGGCGACGAGGCAGGGGAGAGCTGTTGCGGCGCATGTCCACGGCAAGCCTGGGATTCTGGCGGCGGTCAGGGCAGGCGTGACCACGGTGGAACACGTCTCGTTTGCAGACCAGGAGTGCATCGATCTCATCAAGGAGAAGGGTACCATCTACATAGCCACGCGTCTCATCATGGACATGATCATTGACAGCGGCGGCGAGGGCATCCCGAAGTACGCCTATGAAAAGGCCAAGATTTGCGCGGAAAACCACCTGGTGGCATACAAGATGGCCATCGAGCAGGGCCTTCCCATCGCATTGGGCACGGATACAGGACCTGGGTTCAACATGGCCATGGAGCTTGAGTCGGCTGTCAAATCCGGGATGAGCAACCTGGAGGCTATCAAGGCGGCCACAGCGAATGGGCCTTTGAGCGTCGGGAGCCAGGCACCCAAGACGGGGCAGTTGAAGGTCGGGTATGAGGCGGACGTGATTGGCGTGTTGGAGAACCCAGTGGAAGATGTCAAGGTGTTGCAGAAGATCGACAACATCGGCTGGGTCTGGAAGGGCGGGAAGATCTTCAAAGGACCGGGAGTTGGTCCATGGGGAGAGTCTGAATGGTGGGGTGACGAAGCTTCCTTCAGCAGTTGATTGATGGTCCTTTTAGGAGGCCTATGCTTTCTGTGGGTGTCTGTGATGATAAGAAACTCCTCTCATCTTCGTCAAATCAGAAGTTCCGACAAGGACAAAGATGTACAAGGCGGCCTACCCAGGGACCACCCAGAAAGACATGGAAGAACCTCTGCCCCTTGAAATGTCTCGTGCAAAAAGCCTGTCACTCTGCCAGATGGAGATGACAGCCTTAGAAACTGCACTTACCCGTCGTGCGGGATCTTGTCTCAACTCAGACAAACAGGCCTTCAGCCTGCCACCCTTCAAACAACTCCAGAAGCTTGTAGATATCATGTTCTTCCCCAGAGCGACCAATCGTTCTTCGTACAAAAACAGCCTTTCCTCGCAGGCCACTCTCATCCATCATCATCCACAAATCATCTTCTTGACTCCCGAACTCCATCATTCCCACTCTCACCAAAGCCGCCAACATGTCCGAACAACGCCTCATTTTCCACCCAAGACACTCCCTGGCCTTCCCCACAGATTTTATCTACAACGCAGTCAAGATCGACGATGCAAGCGAAGCCCTCGAAGCCGTCTGCCGCATCCTCAGCGCCGAGGCCAAGGTTCACGCAAGCCGTAACACGAGCTCGCAAACCCTCGACCAGGCGACGTACCTCGTCGGCTGGCACGACGCGATCCACTCTCTCCGTAACTTCATCCTCGCCCGGAGAGACCTCCACATGAACAAGAACACGCACATCCACGGCGTCCCCATGTGCATGTCGTTTCCGCTCACGGCAACTATTCCAGAGGCCGCGATTCTAGTCGCCAGCCGGGGCACCGCGTCGGTCTTCAACATCCCCGAAGTCCCGCTCTTTGCCCCCAACGGAGCCGAGAAGCAGGCTGACGACGGCTTCATTGTCGTGAGCTCCTCCTCTGCCACCCCCTTCAACACGCCCACGACAAGCTCTTTCCTCCAGAACTCCTCGTCTGCGCCCACACCCCAAGCCTCCCAACTCCAGACCTCCAAGACCCTTGCCGGCATGGACACCAAGACCATCCTCATGAACTATGAACGCGAGGCCAGAGAGTCGGAGCAGAGGATCGCCACGGAGATGGCTAAGATGAGCCTGATGCGCCAGGCCATCTTCAAGGACCGCTTCTTCGGCGAGGTGCCCTCACTCCTAGACAACGGCAGCTTTGTCAACAAGAAGCAGCAGGACCTCGCCGTCGACGCCGTGAACCAGATCTTCCGCAGGTGGAGAGGTGGACAGATGCCGCCGACAACCCGACCTTCTCACACGGAGCCAACCGTCAGAAACCTCGGTCTCTTTGGAGGAGCATTGCGCAATCTGCAGAGCAACAGACCGGCAGTGTCTCAGTCGCCTGGCAACGCGGGAACCTTTGGGGGTCCTTCCGTCGGGAGCCCCTTTTCCAGCCCGTCTCAACCAAGCACCAGCCAAGCTCCTCCTCGGAGTCAGCCATCCCTCTTCAACTATGCCTCGATGCAGTCCCCTGCATCGAGAAGCCAGCCCAACCCGACACCACCTGCCCCGCTCCTAGAATGGCAGCTCGACCAGCTTCTGCAGGATCGGAACGACACACACGACCTGAAGGAGTTGTGGCAGTCGTACCAGCCAGGTCCCTCCTTCATCGAGCGTAACGGGGTTCTCCTCCCTCCCCCTGGCGCGCCGCCCTCTTCTGGATCTTCCAAGTCCGTCGGATCCTCAGGCCCGCCCCAGACCTTTGGGAGGCGCATGGGGTCCGGCGGTATATCTAACGGTGGCCAGCGTCAGTCCCGCCGTGAGCAGTTAGCGCGCAGCAGCATATTCCACATCACCCATTCCACACCCTCTACTATTCCAACCTCAACCCAGGGTATGCTTTCCCAGGCACCTCGCCAGCAGCCCTCTTCCTCCAGTTCTTCCACGGCCCCGTCCCAAGATGCCACCGAACGCGAGATGGAGGCAATGTACCGCGAAGGCGACCGCCTTCTCGGCCTCGACGCCGCCGGCGCAACGTCCGTCGGGTTCACCCACCGAAGGCAGGCTGAGCTCGCCCACCAAGCCGCCCGGGACCTTCGGGCCCGCGTGCGTGCTCGCAGGGCCATGGAGCAGACGCAGACGTGCACCCCGGAAAGCAGCGATTCCCTCATGACGGCATCATCGCCGACGTCTAGTTCCACGGAGCCTGCGGAGCTGGACGCATGCGGCACGCAGCTCGCCCCGAAGGCTGCTGCTCCCACGCCTCCCAGCCGCTCTTCCATCTTCGGAAACAGTCTTGCTCCGGAGCACTACAATCCAGCACCAGTCCAGAGCCTCAAACACAGTTCATCGGTTCCCTCTACTGCAGGCCGCGGTGGTCTCTTCGCGGAAGCTCTCTACAACCCAGCTCCAGCCCGGGGCAACGCCACAGACAACACCTCCATTCCCAAGGCCGCCGCCCCTGCTCCCAGCCGAAGTGGCCTCTTTGGGGAATCGGCTCGCACGTCTTATGATGCAGGTGCAGGTGGTCTTTTCGGTACCAGCCTGGCGCCGTCCCAGCAAGTTCCGTCCGGCATCTTCGCCTCCCAGCATCCGTACCACACCACCAGGCAAGAGTCATCTCCCCAGTCTACAGAGGAGGAAGATGACTTGTAATTGCCAAACGCAAGTTCTCTTCTAGCAGGTTCTTAGCCAGGCAGTGCCAGTTGGCTATCCGGGCAGTGTCCGTCGCCGTCGTAAATCATCGTTATCCTTATCATCACCCCTATCTCTACTACTGTCGTCCTTGTGGTTAGTATTGGGTGCGCTGGGTTAGAGGGTTCACTGCCCGGCTAGCAAAACTCTTTCTAAAACGCAAACAATCTTGTTATTGGGGTATCAAATCGTGTGTATTGTATTCGGACTGAATTCGTTCGCCTTTTTGTGCAATGTCTAGACTTGGGGATGGTTAGTTTTTGTAGATCATCCATGGAGACAAAAGCCACAAAACTCACAAAGCATGTCCACATCCGCCCCCCGTGTTCCACGTCCTCCCATGTTGAAGCAACTCCGTTCCATTCCCTCCTCACGCAATGTTATCCATCTCCACCTCATTAACAGGCTTCTCTTCCTCCGCATCCTCGTCTTCCTCGAGATCTACCACCTGTCAGTATCCCCCACCACGACCACTACCCCAAGACCGAGCACTCACCCGCCATCTCCACCTCCCCATCCTCCGCCATCTTCCTCCGAATCGCATGCGCAATCTTCTTCTCGAGCTTCTTGGCCTTCTTCTTGCTCAGCGGCGCGTTCGGCCCGCTGTTGGGCATCAGCCCCGGCCGCGCGCCCCTCTGCGCGTCGCTCTTGGCGATCTTGTGCTTGTTCTCCTCGGACCGCTTCTGGCGCACCTTCTTGGCCTTGTTCGCCTGCGCCGCGAGGCGGTTCTTGGAGCGGTGGTTCGGGTTCTTGACGGACGGCATCGTGGCGGAGCTGTGTGTGGTGGGTTTTGCGGGTGAGGTGTCGGAGGTGAAGATGGCAGAGAATGCGATTGATAGCGGATTGGATTTGGCGATTGGGATTTTTTTTAGTGGAGCTTGGTGGGATGTGATGCGCCGGGCGGTCGGGGTCCAGGCACCACAGGTGCGCCCCGCACCCCTCACCGAGCTAGTTACTCCACCGTACACCACCCACACCTTGTCTTCACCGAGGTGAGGCACGGACAGGGAATCACCCAGAGCACATCAAAAGTCTCCCTGGATTCCTGAATACAAGATTTGACATTGCGATTAATGCAATTCTCATATGACAAAAGATGCCTAGCTATCGATAGAGTTTGCGTCTTGATAAGCGGATTAGATCTTTGACCAAAAAGGGTTTCATTTCTACGTCGACGTAACCAGGAGGATTCTTGTTTGTCCAGACGCTTTCCAGCCCATTAAAAAGTATGCGGCAACCGGATCCAAACGCCAGCCTTCAATGCATGATGCCATCCCTGTCTATAATCCCACTACCACCGAGCTTTCGCTTTCCGCTCTTATCACCGCGCCACTCGGTCGCTGTTCTTGCCCACCGTGCTCGGGCTACCCAGGCCTTGGTCGTCGTCGGTATCCTCCCGCAGGCCCTTCTGCGCGTCGTCCTCGTCATCGCTCATGAGGCCCTCCAGCTCAAACTCCTCGGCGTCTCGTACTTGGCGGTTCTCCGCACGCCCATTCGCCACTGGTGCGTCCAGGTTGACTTTGCCATCCACGTTGGAGTTACGGTCGAAGAGGTGGATGAGCATGTTGGCGAAGAGGAACACCAGGAAGGCAAAAGAGTAGAGAATCAAGATGTAGGAAACGTGATCCAGTCCGGAGTTGGCGACCAGTACCATCTGCTCCTCGGTCGCGCCCATGAAGAGGAATCCAGAGGCGTACAACAGCTGCGACAAGCATGTCAGAAACATCCAAAGAGGGCCTCTGGGGAGTTAGCACTTACGAATACGGGAATATACTGGAAGCTGTTGGTCTTGCGGCCGTCGGCGGACATGCCGCTGGCGTCCTTGACGACAAAGGCAATCTCAATGATGCGAGTGATGCCGGCGGCCATCAGCGTCTTGCCGAACATGGCGTGGGTCATGGCGCTGATGGGCAGCTCCTGGGGATGCGCCGACATGGCCCAGCCGGTCATGAAGAGGACGAAGCCGGGAATGAAGTTGCGCTGAGGGTTGCCATCGCGATCGCGGCTAAGCCAAACGCCTGCCAGGCCGGCGCACCACCAGATGATGCCCATGGTGGTGTGCTGCCAGTCGTTCCTAACCCATTCGGTACCCCAGCGGTGCTCGGTGAAGGTGTTGACGCAGCCCCACGCGGCAATGACAACGCTGTCGAAGAACTCCTGGGATCGTCGGGATCGTCGGAGCCACAGCTGCCCCACGACAAGCAGCAGGGTCAGGATGATGCCGTAAGCGATGAAAGCGCTTCCCATGATGAAGTGAGCCAGACATTGTCCCAGGTGGTCGCCCTGGCAGAAACCCAGCGAAGTGATGCCTCCAAACAAGAATTGGACCCAGCCGAGGACGGGGAAGGTCTTTCCGAGAACTCCGTGGATGGGCTTGATGACCCTGCGAATCTTTCCGTTGAAGCCCTTCTCGAGATGCAATTTCAAGTAGATTCCGACGCCGACCTGGACGGCGAGCATCAACATCAACCATCCGGCGAAGCCCGAGTGAACGTTGCCGTGGACGAATTCTCTACCGCCGTGCATGTGGCCGAGGAAGTAACCGAGGATGGCGAGAGCGGTGCCGAGGACCTGTGTAGGAACATGCCAGCGATTCTTGGTGAGCTAGGTAGGGAGGAGAGGTCATGTTAGCAATCGCGCATTCTTTTGGCGGAAGTGCCGGATAATGAGGTGAAGTGGCTTACTCCTAGGACCATGCCCACGGGGAAGATGACCCCGAAGGCCAGCATCATGATGAAGATGTGAATCCATAGTATCGTGTCGATGGGCTCTTGGGAGACGGTTTCGCCCTCCTGGATGTGGCTGACGCCGTGTTCGTGACCGAGAGCCATGGGGAGGGATGTGAGGATGACTGCAGCTGCTGCGGAGAGACGGATCGAGGGTGGGATTCTGGAAGGCGGCGACGAGGCCGTAGAAAAGTGGTTGAGCGCCATGACTACTCCCGTACGGCGGCGGCTGGCTGCTACCAGCACGAGCAGACCAGACCAGACCAGACCAAGCTTGTTTGGTAGGCACAGAGGGTGTTGCTGGTGCGGAAGGGCGTTTCGAAAGGCAGAGGCTCCCCTGTGCAAGTGCGAGGCCCTGGAGGCGGCTGGAGCCAGACGTGTCACAGACTTGGGCTTGGGGAGCGGGGCGGCGTCACGGCGTCGCAACGCAATTGGCGAGGTTCGGACGAGTGGTGGGTGTTTAGGGGTGGTGTCGGGCGGTCGTCTCGACTCTGTGGTGAAAGTATCGTACGGGCGAGGAGGTGGTTCGAGTGCCGCACCGCGCAGAGAGCGGGATGGAAGCCAAGCAAGAAGCGAGGCGAGTCGAGTTGAAAACTGTAGCCGTCCGGTAGAACAAGCGAATGCCTACCACGGTATCTGTAATGTAATGGATGGATGGTACGTGGGGAAGACTCTGCGGTCGCGCTGACCAGGGGGGCCGGAGTCGCTATCTTTAGCTCGCTCGTTGGTCGCGGGAACCGTGTTGTTGTCGTTGGTGTTGTTGGTCGTCGGATTTTGCGATGCGAAGGAGGAAGAAAGAAAAACGGCGAGGCGGAGGAGAAAAGAAAAAAGACAAAGGAAGCAGTGAGGCTCGCCGCAGGTCGGAAGACGGCAAGGAGAGACAGCAGGCCGGGAGTGCCGCTCTCTCTTTCTGAGGTGTCCTGGTGCTCCTTCTGTTCCTAGTGTAGTGCTGGCTCAAATCAAACCAGAGTGGCTTTACTGGGCGACACCCGGAGGCTTCGGTAACGCCCATATTAGCGGGTGCAAGGTCACTTTGCATACACTTTTGTATGGCGCAGTACATTGCTGCTGAGTGAATGCGTGTTGTGAGTGCTGAGGAAGGGGCCTGATGCCGGGGGCGATTACGCAGAGCTGATGTATTCTCCCCGCCAGATCTGGCAGGGTAGGTACAAGCGACGCCTTTCTGGACTTTATCTCACTGCAGAGCTATACCGCAGTAGGTGACTCTCTGCAGCAACTCTCTGCAACTCGGTGTTCTTCTCAGCAAACCACACAAAGTACCATTTAATGCAGTAGCCATCCTGCACCTTTCTACCAGTTGAAAGCTGCTGACCATGCATACTAATCCCCAGGCTACCTTACCTTTAGGTACCACTTCGCAGCAATCCATCCAGGAGGCCCCCCATTCGCCAGCCAAAACACCGAGCAGTGTCCCCCCGGTTTGACCCTCTCGGACCGGCTGCATCGGTACGTACCCCCTGGCCCACGCCGCTGCCTTCCCTTCGTGGCATAACCATAACCGCATTGAGTCCGTTTCCATTGGCCACAGCTGTCCGTTCCCCGTCTTTTAAGCGGGGGCGCTGAGTAATGCCGTCATCGCCCAATCCCGTCCCACTTCCAGACGGTCGTCACCGGCAAAAACTGTTTGCCCAATTCTCCGTCTCCCATTCTGTTCTGCTGTGCGTGTCGAGGACGGGAACGCGTACAACAACGAAAAACGCAGAAACACCGCCTCCGTTCTCACCGGCCCCTGCCAAGAACCCTCATTATTATTCCACATTGCCTGCGGATATTGCAAACTCAATCACAACACGCTAACCGCCCCCGTTCTGTCCTCTCCCTTATTATTCCCCAAGACTCCCAAGACGGCATCCCTATCCCTAGTGGCAAGCCGAGCAACTCAAGAAAAACAGCGCCTTGGCCCAAGGGAGCCAAGCTTGCCTTTTCTTGCCCATCATCATGACTTGACGAGCAAACGCCAATAAACAGTCCCACAGCATTGTGAACCAGTCAACACCCTGACACGCCATAGCTTGCATTACCCGCACCGCCTGCCACCAACCTTCTGAGCGCCTCCCGCCTGTCATACCGTCTTGGTCAACGGTTCTCATCCCATCTGCTTGCATTCTTGACGACATGCACAGAACGTAGGGGATCTCATGCAATGATAACCGCTCGTCTTGCGGCATCTGCAATCGTCGTCTGCATCGAATGAACAGGGCTCCAGCGTGCTTTGCTGAGCATGCCTAGAGGCTGCACCTGAGCCAACGCAAGTGTGAACCCTCACGAACACCTGGACGTGCCATTAATGCTGCCTCGATTTCGAGAACTCTGCCATCAGACCCTGCCTGGGTTGTGGACCAGCCGTTCCTGCCCCAACAGACTTCATCTGACATGATGACCGGCCAAGCAAGTGTGACAGTTCACAGCATGATAGGGTCCACGAACACCTGGTCTCAACCGTCGAATCACCTTCTCTCGGGAGCGACGGATGTCATGCCCTCACAAAGGAACATGTCACCCACGATCAGGTGGTACCCTGCTTCACGGTCCGTTGTGCTACTGCTGCCCAAGTTTGGGAGGCTACCAGTTTGCGTGATATTGCACGATTATGCGATGACCAACCTTCCACCCAGACCACGTCCAAGAGGCATTTTCTGGTCATCATGAGCAGCATCACGATGCTTAGGAGGCATCCATCAAAGTATAACCAGATTTTTTCCATAGTGAGGCGCATACCTCCACAAATGGATGTGGCTAGGCTCAAAAAGTGGAAGATGCCCGAGAGGCTTGCTGGAGAGACGTTATTTGATTGAAGTGTGCTTTACGATGTTGAAATCACAATCAACCCAAAGTCGACCCAGTGGCACCTCCATTGAGCTGCAAGATTGCCATGGTAAGGTCATCGGAGTCCGCTTCATGCCACAGCCACGTCATTCATGTCCCCTTCCGAATGCCCCGTAGCACAGCTTCCGCAGGGAAATTAGAGGGAAACAGCAGCTTTGCCTCAAAGCCAATATTTGTTACGCCGGAGATCTTTGCTTCCATCATTTCTCGAGTGCAATACTGTTATGCCATCGAGGAGAGCAGACAGAAGCCTCGGCTTACTCTCCGGGATGTTCCAAAGTCCAACCAACTAGATGACAAGCCGTGCGGCGTAAGAATCTCATGAGATGCATTTGTAATCACCGTGAATTCCTCAAGTCGGCAGCAGCCTTTGCCTGTCTTGCATCAACGAATGCAACGGCCAACTCTAACCAACTTTGCGTGACGTTAAGCTCAACGGCGCCATAGTCCTTACCTCCCTGTCCTCCGGAGCCCGCCGCCCGGCGCCGGCGCCGAAACCCCCACGGCAACGGAGCGGTCCATCCAACCACGACGCCGGAAGCGTCTAGCGCGGGGTGGCTACACGAACCCTGCAGCTGCCACCATGCACCGTTCGTCTGGGAGGACCAAGAACCGTCGCATGCCTCGGCTTTGACGGGCGATCACTAAACGATTACTCTGCTATGGTACAAACATATAATCACAATGGAGGAGGCACGACGCAGCATGTCATTTCAGCTTTCTCTCATTACTCATTGGCGCGTCTCACTCGGGTATGCTATCTCAGACTCAGCCGTCAGAATATGGATATCTTGCAACATTCACGATTCCCTCTCATTATCAAACATTCATGATATCCTCCTCGCACATCAACTAGTAGGTATACCGGAATCCAGGCTGGGCACCCTCCTGTATCACAGTAGTCAGCACAAAACTCATAACCTCAGGGTTCGCGGAGATACTCACATCAGACGCCTCAAGCTCCTTCTCACCCCGGTCCGCCTTGCCGTTCTGGCGCTTAAAGTCGAGGCTCAATAACCCCACAAGAATCATCGTCAACAAGCTACACGCAATGCAGGCATACATGCCGGGACGGTAGTGCGGCTTGTCCTGCTCGCGGAACAGCAGACTGCCCGCAATACCACCAATACCACCGAACGAGACCAGCGTCGCGCTGCAGAAGGCGCGCTTCCACTGGCCGCGGATGTTGTTGGCCTGGTACGCCATGACGGCGGGGATATTGGAGTTGGCGCCGGCGGTCGTGAGGAAGACGCCGAAGTAGCGCACCTCGGAGCTCGGGTGGAAGCCCATGATCGGGAGGCCGACGACGAGGAAGAGCATGTTGATGAGGATCACGGGGCCGCGGAACTTGTACTTGTCGCCGAGCCAGGCGGTGGCGTACATGACGATGCCGGCGAAGGCGTACGGGGGTGCGACTGCTCCACATTAGGCTTCATCTACCCGACGTTTTGGGAGGGGGGGACTTACTGAGACACTGCGCCTTGGCAACGCTGAAGCCCATATTGACCTGGAGGATGATAGGGAGGAAGTACGCCAGCGCATACGACACGGTGGTGGTGTTGAAGAAGATCATGGCGTAGGCCCAAATCTTCCAGTCAGTGCCGGCGCTGAGGAATCTCTTGAGGTTGAACGCAGGCATGTGCGCATCGCCACGGTCGCGGTTCACACGGGCAACAACCCAGGCACGCTCGCGCTCGCCGAGGAAGTTCCACGACTTGCGCTTGGAGTCGGGGAAATCGACCAGCAGCCAGTATCCGGCGATTCCTAGTGCGCAGGTCAAGACACCCTCGATGATGAAGATCCAGCGCCAGCCCGTGAGACCCTCGCGGCCGTTGAGCTGCATGAGGCCGTAGGCGAGAATACCGGCAAAGGCGGAGGCGACGCAGCCGAGAAGGTAAAAGACGGAGTATCGCTTGCCGACCTCGTCTGGTTTTGTCAGTTCATTCTCGTCTCCAGTCTAGATGAGGGGTTGGGGGGACTCACATCTCGTGTACCATGTGCTGAGAAGATAGACGCAGGACGGGAAGAAACCAGCCTCCAAGACACCGAGCAGGATTCTACACGCATAAAGGTGAGAGTAAGTACGCGCGAAACCCATGCCGATCATCACCGCACCCCAGAGCAGAGTGAGTCCGCCAAGGTGAAGTCTCGGGCCGATCTTGCGGACGATGATGGTCGAGGGCGGCTGGAAGATGATGTACGGAATGAAGAAGAGAAGCGAGGCAATGTTCTGCGGAGCCATATCTGTCAGCAAACCCAACGCCAATCAGCACCACCGGCTTCAATGTCAACTCACGTATCGGTTCTCGAGCATGAGCTTCAGCTCCACCGTCATGCCCGCAATGGCGGCCGCAGACAAGTTCGTGCGGTCCATCAGCGAGACGCAGTACATGGCGCCGACGGTTACGACGAGACGCCGGTCCACGCGGCGGATGATGGCGCGCTGCTCCTCCTTGGTGAAGCCGCCATCGATGTCGTCGGCGTCGTGCGAGCCGGTGACGGAGTTGGCGAGGTTGTCGGCGTGCTCGAAGCCGACCTTCTCGGGGTCCGAGCCGGCGTACGGGTCGGAGTGCTTGTGACTCATGTTGGCGACGCTTTCCCGTGAACGGATTGAGTTGGTGGTCTGGGAAAGGAAGATCAGGACCGGGAGTGGGCGATCACGAATAAGTCGTCGGCGGAGAAGACGCAGACGTGCAGCTGCGAGTTGAGCGTCTACCCAACCCAAGAGATGGAGGGGGGGGGGGAGGCTCTGGTCAGGCAAAGGGTCTGGAACCTGGGTTTGTCTGTACGTGTCGTGGATGTCGCACAACAGAGCTTGGGGCTCAGCTGGAATCCTGCTCGTTTTTGTGTGTTGGGGCCGTACGTGGGAGAGGGAGGAGGCACGAGGAGGAGGGACAATCGTGGTTCGGAAGGCGGGAAAGGCCAGAAGGTTATTCAACCCCGAAGACAAAATCTTGGAGGGTGCACAGAGAGGAGAGGAGACAAGAGAGGGTAGCATCAGACGACACGACGTTGATAAGGAGATATATACTCCTCCATCACAGACGACGGCAGAGTGAACACGACCCCAGCCCACAACTCCCGACCTCCCTTTTGAGGCTAACGAAATCCCCACGAAGCCATCCCAAACCGCTGGCGTCCCCTTGTTTCTCGTCTCTTCCCCAGGCAAAAAAGAGGATACCGCCCTCCGAAGCCAGCCCTCCGGCGTGCGTACGACAAGACACTTGGACCGCAGTTTGAGTCGCGAGATCCCCGCCTTCGTCCGGGGTGGGAGAGGGGGAACCCACCCTGGATGCTAGCTCTGGGGTGTGTTGCTGGCTGCGGGGGAACCAATCAAACTCAAAACAAGACAAGAAGATACCGAGGGTGGCGGCACCGGCGACCGACCCCGGGGGATGGAGGCATGTCGCGATGCACGGCGAGGTGTGGCCGCATGAGGGCATAAGGAAGGATGGGCAGGAGGCAGAAGGAGGCAGAGGAGGATGTAGGGCATGCGGCGAAGTACATACAGCACACAAACTGGCAGAGACATTCAGGGCCCAGAGAAAGACGCAGGATTAGAGCACGGAGAAAAGCAAGACACAGACAGAGACAGGCGGGCAATGTTCTCCCGGCAGAGACACTGCCCACGTTCCCAGAAGTCAATTGGCAATCTCCCACGTCCACAATCCACAATCCCATGTCTTTCTGTCTCCTTCTCTTCAACAACAATCAATCAATCCGTCAGTTGACAATTACCAATGTGGAAAACCCCCGTCAACCCGGACCACCTGCAAACACAGAACAGCCCAGTGTCAAATCCGGGGTACGAGGAGGGAGTGGGTTCGTCCCGGTCGCTGGCTGCGGGGTAAAACGCACGATGGGATGGGGGAGGGGGGAAATGATGGAGATGGATGGGGTTCGCCATGGGGTCAAGGTGGAGAGTCTGGAGCCTCCCTTGTCAACTCTCCCCTTCGTCTTACCTGGGTTCTCCCCCCTTTCCCTCTCTCTCTCTTCAGCCCACGCAACCGCTGCTTTCTCTTCCCGTATCAAGGATCATTAGATGGCGGAGAGAAATGGACTACGCGGCCAAGCCCAAGAAAAGAACCACACGCTCGCAAAAGCCGGGGTAACGGGACCTGCTAACAGCCCAAAGCAGTTCGAATGGTCCCAACAGCAAAGTCATGATTCGGCCGGTCGACTCGGTACTTTGCGCCGGGACGGCTTGGCGGGTATGCGATTGGACGGCCCGCCGGTCGATTGCCCATTTCGGTGTTAGACGCGAAGCTCAGGCTAAGGCATGCAAGCCCACGCGATGAGACCCGAGAACGTACTAAGCTGCCCAGCAATGTCGACGTGACACCTGGATATCTGTCTTGCCTTTCTGCTTGGCTTGCTTGCCTGCTTCGACACTACATACGACCCCCGGGCGGAGTGGAAGAACAGGTTGCAGGAGTTGCGGGAGGAAGGGGTGGGAGGGAAGATCGACGGAGCAGACAGGGCACCGAATGAGTGACACCCGGATTACGCATAGCTTCTAGCAATGATTTGCCTGGTTCTCCATTCAAATGACAAAATCTGAGGGTCTCTTGCAGCAGTGACATAACTTATGGAGACGCATGGCCAAGATGGAACATCTGTCACCGTGCATCTTGACCGTATCTTTTTGCCCATCTCTTCAGATGGCAGATCTGGCCCGGGCTGGAATGACCGGAAGAACAGCAGCAATGATGTGTACAAATGGATTCCGCGTCCGGCCCCGAGGCTACTTCTCCATCTTCTACCTAACTTCGCTTCAATTACACTTTTTATCCGAGTTCAGAAGACCAACCGAGACCTCATCAAACCAGTCCGTCTCTTCAGCCATGGACCATCTCGCCTGCCAATGGCGCCAAGATGGCCCTATTACCCTTGGCAGACCCAATTGCAACCCTCTTCCGCGCAGCTCTTCGTCAACAAGTCGTCGAATGCATCGAACGGCACGCCAGCGGACCAAACCACGGTCCATTCCCGACGCAGCGGTCTTCGAGAGGCATGTCTCATGCGCAACACCCTAGCGCCAATCATTCCCCAGGATATACCAGACAGAGAAGACTCGAACAACATTTCCCACTACCGTGCCCGCGGTCCAGACATCGTGTCCAGTCTCCCTTGCGTTGGCACGTTGACAATACTCGGGTCTAGACTCCATACCGCTCGCTCGCTGCCTGCGCCCTAATTACATGCCACGCTTCGTGCAGCCATCAACAAAACCCTCGGCGTCGTTGGCCACCGCACCGCCGCAACTCAGATCATGCACGATTCTGCCCTCGCTCCGAATCAGAGAAGGATGCAGACACACCACCCTCCATCAGCCAGCCGCCGCTCATCACAGATCCCGCGCCAGAAGGAGCCAGCAGCTCTAGACCTTACCGACCAACCCTTTCTTTCCCCTCACCCAACCTCGGCAACTTCAGCCCTTCTACGGCGTGTCATTGGGCGACGATCACCGTCTCTTGTATCCGATTGAATGATGCCCGAAGCTAATTTCAACGACACAAACTCCGATAACTGGGGAGATCTTCACCGCAGTGCCACGCGGTCGGGTCTTGGTAGCTCTGATCTCGAGAAGCTTCCCACCACTTCGGAAGACCAACCAGAGTAGACTCGCAAGCTACGCCAAAAACGTATAATTCTGCCCAGCCCAGCCTCCATCGTGATCCTGCCTCAGGAGAGCTGTCCAGCCTCAGACTGAGTGTCTAGGTGTAACCTCTGCCGTAGAATAGACACCGAATGGGCAAGGCTGCATTTCTGCGCCGCAGGTTGGCGCTGAAGGAACAGGGAATGACTGGAGGCAACCGAGGAAGGATCATCAGCTCTGATACGTACCTGAAATATCCAAACTGACGAACCAGAGCGCTGAGAATGTCCGAGCATCCTCGGTTGTTTTAGATGGCCTCAATCTGAGGGTCTTCAAGAGTTCCATCGAACCTCGCAACCCTTCACCGTAGACTATCATTCTCTTCATGGCAATAGCATTTTGCTGTCTGTTTTCTAATAAAGATGACTCTATGATCACATGAGTCTCCATTAGAGTTGATCGCAACCAAATGACGATAACTCGTGGGCTTCTCGCTCGACTCCTAGCTTTGAACACTTACTAACAAAAACCAACTGCTAACTTCACCGACCGAATTCTTCCAGAGATTCCTCTTTTGGCACGTCCTCCACACATATCGACCGAGTTCCTGACAAAACGAAGCTATAAACGCGTATCAAAAGAGATGAGGTGCGCCCTTGGAGAAGAACTTCCGTGGACTTCTCGCTGTCGTATCTGCTTGAGATCTGCTAAGAGGCGCCTTCAGAGCTTCTCCTACCTATGCAAACCTTTTTCGTAAACGCATCAAAGTGTCAATCCTACTATGGAATCAGAAATTGATTGCAAGTGCAAGCCAGCCTTCGAAGGGGCAAGCCCACAGACGAAAGCAGTATGCTGGACCTGACACTCTCCGACTTGCTCCGTTACATATATGATTTGGCCTGTTGTCTCTATTCACTTTCGCTGCTATCTTGACTCTCCCGGGCATCCTTGGTTTGCATATTATCGTTGCTATCGTCGCGGCGATGGCTTTCATGACGTAACTCACCTCTGTTTCAGGTTCGCTGTACCAGCAACAAGCCCGCGGCAGCTTTTCCAGAGTCTGGTCCTTGAACATCATGATCTCTTCCTTCGAATGCGAAGACCAATCTCCAAGATATTGCAGCCTAGTGACTTCCAGATGAGTCAGCGCGGCACAGCTGAGAATACCCAATCAACACACCACGATTGAACGGCTCCGACGTCGCCTTGCCCCTCTTTCCATCAGCTGATACTCCTGATGGAAGCCTGAACCCTACAATATCACAGAGAAAGAACGAAAGAGGCCACAGATGCGATGACGTTCATCCACAGACTGCCACTGCACATTGTTTCTAGCATCTTAGACCAGCTAGACACCATTGCAGAGCTTGGCGTCGCTATTCGAAGCCATCGCATATTCTACAACTCTTTCAAAAACAACGCTCAGACAGTATGTCGCAGCATTATATCAAGCCAAATACCACCGGACTTGTTTCCATACGCCAACGCACTCCTCGAATCGAATGTATTCGACCCAAGCAACCATGATGCCGTCAAAGATCTTCTTCTCCGACTGGAATCTCGCATCAAGAACGGTTCCAAATCTTTCGAACGATTCCCCGTTACTGCGTATGCCGCTCTCAGTCGTGATCTAGCAGCCATCGAAATACTGACAGAGGATTTGGTCTCGGAGGCGCTTCCCTTGTTCATGAGTAGCTTCGAGGCAGACCATGCGTCAGGGGCATCGCAGCAGGAAGTCTTCCGGCTCAATAGAGCTTTCATGAGATACCAGATCATGTGCAACCTATTATGCATCCCTTACGACGTGGGCAGTCGCCTTGTTGGTGAAGACATCACACGATACTTCTTCCACCCCTTCTCGCCCTGGGTCAACGAGCAGATTCTATGTGTGTACAGGTATCTCGAACGGAAGGTCGCTAAGGGTTAGCCGCTTCAACTTTACCTTAAGGGGTGCAGACTTGAACTGATCATGTTTACAGCCTACGATGATGTTGCCGCTCACGATGTGGACTGGGGCAAAGTGCCCGTCGAGTGGGACTACGACGCCAACGTCTGCCCTATGATACAATGGAATGTGAGTTCTCGTCTTTTCCCTTGGCCTCCTTTCTTAACTTTAGATTGAGAACATGAAATCATGAACACAATGTTCTAACTTAATTGCTGCGAACAGTTAGGTCGCGGTCTCCCCGTTCTCCTTTCAATCATGCGTGCCACAACCTTCGAAGAAAGACGCCAGCTTTTACCTATGCATCCTCCACGCGCTTACAACATGTCCGATTTGCCTTTTCAGACGCTAGTCCATATGCTTACACAGAACAGTTTAATGGAAGCCCTTAATCCCAACTTTTCTCAGAGCGTATTAGATAAGTGCACAGAAGCAAACTTTCGGCGGCTGTGCCAGCCTTTAGATGGCGTGCAGGACGATATTTCCTCAACACCCTACTTACTGTGGCGAGCCGTTCACAGTGAAGAGAGTGTGCCCTGGGTAGCAGTCGATTGGGAACTTCACAAGAACCATTGGGACTGTGCCTGCTTTGTTTGAGATCTCGAGAAGCCACAGAGATCCGCTGTCGTCCAAGAACGATCGAATGAACTCTCCGATATAGAGCCCTTCTTCCCCCGTCTTCAATCGTCTTGGGAACACGACGATAAGCTACGCTCAGAGAAGGAAAGGTGGCACATTTCTCTAGCCGGTGGGCAAGGATACTGGTCATCTATAACCAAGGACTTTAACGGAATCACAGGATTGCGCAAAGATCAACAGGACAGCTTGCTGAAGAGGTTCAAAGATTGGAAGGAGAAAGGCATTGGCCACAAATGGCATCACGGATAAGTTTGCCATAGCCCGCGATGTGTCCGAGACGCGGCGAGCTTAGGTACTTGGATTCTGAAATAACTTGCTCCTCCATGATGTACGCTGACAAGAACACTGTTAGTCACATAATCTGGATTGGATCTTAGCCAGTGACCCTTGGCTTCAGTCTCGCATGCCTCCATCTTCGTCCGTCGGATCCCGTTTGCAAAATAACGAAGTAGTCATCCTCTAGCAACTCAGGCAAGCAAATGTCCTCGAACTCATAGTCCTCAATGGTCCTTGTCTTCGAACTCTCCAACCCCATGCCTTCCTTCAACATACCGTGTGAAAAATCAAGATCATCAAAGACTTGCTAGCTAGGCAGTGTCCACTACACACGCGTGTAACATATATTTTACTGAGACACCGTAATTCTCCTTTACTAAGGCTACTTAACTCCCTGTGCTCTCCCTTTTTTTTGTGACTATTATTGTTGTAGCTACTGTCGCTGTCGTCGCCGTTGTTGCTGCTGCTGTTGCTACTATCGTCGCTGTCGTCATCGCCGTCGTTCTGGGTACCTACCTAGCCAACTGAGACTGTCCGGCTAGCAAAACTCATGTCAAATATCACGTCTTGTGGCCAGGAACGGGATTTATGTAAAACTATGTAAAAGGCTGTTCAAAATGAATGTTGGTCTGGTCGGCAAAATTGCCGAATTAGGGAATATCAAGTACACAGGGGATAAAAAGATAACTTGACACCACGTCACCTAAGACAAGGCAACCGGGAGCGGCCGGCTGCCTAAATCATGCCGATCAGAGGCGCTGTTTGTCCCAGTAATCATTGGATAATATGGGATAGTAACCCAAACTAGCGCAATGAGTAAATCCTTGTTCAGCTGGGTATCACAGACAACGTGTTCTCCTTGCCTTGGGGCGCTGTTAGCAGCAAGTCGCTCACGTGCTACCTGCCACATGCGTAAAGTCCACGCTCAAGAACGAAGAGGGAAAGGAGACCCCAGAGGCTGGTAAAAGGCCTGATGGACCACTTCTTAAACGGTACAGTTACTAACACTTTCCTCTTGTGACAATATACGCATCTGCTCTCAATCCCCGCGCTGATGTTGTGTCGTGTGGGGTGAAAAACAAGGACAGCACATGAGATTCTACCCGCTCTAGACGGCCAGGGTTACGTCAAACGTCAACGGCTAATGACCACGCGTACACGGCGCCACATTCAAAGGTGAGGAATTCCTGTCCGCTTTGATTGCCAGCCAACGGCAGCCTTCAAACTGCAGTGAGCTTGGCTAACCTCAAAACCCAAGCCTTTGCCGAAGCCACAGGTGAGCACCAGCGAACATGAGCCAAGATAAGTACACCTGTCATCGGCTAGGCGAAGAGATTGACAAGGAGTTTCTCTCCAATCACAAGGGTCAAAAGTTTTTGCCTTATGACAAGTTAGACGGCTTGGTCGGCCGTGAGAAAGTCGAAGAGACCTTTGAAGACGCGGGTCTTCATGGTGCAACGGCGCTTGTTGATTTCGTCAGAGGACGATCCCGAAAAATATTTCTGATCCTCACATTGATGTCTAGCACCAAGGATAAGAAGTTGAATCTTCTGATGGGACTACTGGAAAATAGCGTCACCGATGACTGGCTGCCTGTTAGGTTCATTCGCGATGAAGATTCAAAGAAGTGGTTTCTCGCCCCAATCGGTCGACCACAGTATCGCAAAGCTCCTCTTTCTTCCAGCTGGGACCGGATCGTCCGCGACTCTTTTGAGAGCTATCAATGGAGGATTAATGTGCCTTTATTGGACCCCAAAACGCAGTTTAATTTCAAATTTGCGTCGGGCACAGTCCTACCGTATCTTGGGACACCAACAAATTCAGCAAGGGGTGGGGTTCTCAGTGACGTTTCTTGCTACAAGATACACACTGCGCACATTAATCTCCCAGACAAAACGAAGGTGAGTAATCTGTAACTATCTTCCTCTGTCCTTTAAATAATTTGCTGAAAGGCTTCTGGAAACGCAATGGCTTTTGGTTTGAAGAAGGCCAATGGCGACGTCGGCCTCGCCAAGTTGTTCGAGGGGAAAGGCCAAAGTCCCGGATCTCCACAAAATGACACGATCTCCAATCTTCTCAGACCAATCGTCGCTTACGAAGTCGGCAGAGATAGGTATCTACTGTTTCCATGGCCACATGGCGGTAGCTTAAGTGACTACTGGGATCAGTCCGCCAACCGTCCCCTTGGGCACGACCAAGTGCAGTGGATTATGGGTGAATTCAGAGGCATGTTTATCGCCCTCGCCAAACTCCATGATTCCAACTGTGTGCACGGAGACCTGAAACCTGATAACATCCTCTGGTTTACGGAAGCCCATGGCAAAGGGGAACTGCAAATCGCAGATCTGGGCTTGGCGGCATTTAATGCATCGTGCGCCAACATCAGAAGGAATGACAAGGTTATCATCCGAACCACAACACCGACGAGAAGCTCCCGTTACGAACCTCCTGAGGCAGATGGGGTCCAGTATCAGCACGGCAATGCCAGTATTTCAAGGTCTTATGATATCTGGGCCATGGGATGCGTCATGTTAGAGCTACTCATCTGGCTGGCCTACGGAAACGAAGATCTGAAGACTTTTCAGCAAAACACTCCAGACTTCTTTTGGGAACGTGCCCCACGTTCATCATCGCAAGAACAACACCGTGTGCAGCAGTTTGTCCAGTGTTGCATCAGTGTTATGCAGGACGACTTCAACCCCGGGACGATCTACAGCGAGATCCTCGATTTGGTTCAGTTCAAATTACTCGTTGTCAATGGACCTGGCATCGAAATCCCTTTGCATAAGCCTCGAGCAACTGCGTATGAGGTAGACAATTATGTAAGGGAAATCTACAATAAGTGTTTGAATGATCCCTCCTACCTTATAGTTCGATCTCCCAGACATGCTGCGTCACCTTGCAGCGAGAGACTTTTTCGAGAAGATCGCCCAGATGAATCAAACTATCAAGAAGTGAGTCTTCAGTGGATTTTATCGACGTACTTGATTTTTTGCTGACAGCCGCGCAATCATAGTACGTACGTACAATCCTTGAATGATATGTGCTTTGTGCTTCAAAGTTACTAACCCAAGCACTTTCCCCTCCGTAGAATGTAAGTCAACGCATTTGAAAACTGCCAATAAGAAGCTCGGCTCAAACACTGATAATGTCAACATCAGGTTGTAAGCGCTCTCGTTCTCCATCATTCCAATGTTCATGCGAATCCGAAAATGCTGAACCATCTAGTTTGTAAGGACTTTACCTTCAGATGTCTGATGATAAATTCGGGTGGGCTGACATTTCTCAGCAATCAAGCAAGCTCAACGACATCTGGCAGTCAAGACCCGACGAGGAGACTTCGGCTGTCGTCTTCAAATCGATCTCTTGGGATAAGGTCAAGCCTGAGAAGACTGCTTTCGCTGAAGGTTTATGTGCTCGCTGCACTACTATCAAGATTACAAAGTCATTTCAATTCACGTGCGATGCGTCAATGCTCCAACCAGCATGCAAACTCTGCACTATGCTTCTCGAAGCTATAACCCGAGAAAACATAGAGGCTTCATCAATAAGCCTCAGGCAGACATATGCTACCATCAGCATTGAAGATGGCCCGGCCTTACTATCCATCTACACGCCACCAGGTATCGGTCTCTGCGCTGGACGTTGGTCATCGGCGAGCTAACCAGATATTGCCTAGGGCTGAGCACTCTATCTCAGGCACAGACAGGTTCACCAAGATTGCCGGATCAAGGAAGCAGGGAACAGTTCGCCCTATTGAAGGAATGGATTCGATCTTGCGACGATGACCCTTCGCACGAGCGATGCCGTCAAGGCAAATATCTTTCCGTTGCTACCGTTCCGACACGGCTTATTGATGTGCAAGATGGACTTCGACTGGTGACTTCTCTATCAGACAAGACAACAAAGTACGTCGCTCTCAGTCATTGCTGGGGAAAATTGGAGGACAACCAGAGATTCTGTCTGTTCAAAGATAACATCGACCAATTCCACGCGTCAATTACTTTCGATCTCCTTCCACAGAACTTCAAAGATGCTGTGATAGTCACTCGAGGTCTTGGTCTCCAATACCTATGGATAGACTCTGTTTGCATCGTACAGGATGACGCGAAAGATTGGCAAATTGAGTCAGCCAAGATGGAAGAGGTCTTCAGCTCTGCGTACGTAACACTCAGTGCGGTCTCCGCAACATCGTCTTTGGAGGGGTTTCTTGGCGAACGCTCAACTCGAGCTTACATTCAACTCGAGACTGAGAATCACCAGCCGCTCTACGTGTCCCCGTCTATCGATGACTTTCATCATGACGTCGAGTTGGGTGATATCAGTAAACGCGGATGGGTATTGCAAGAAAGAGCCCTTTCAAGACGGTCCATCTACTACACATCGACTCAGGTTTATTGGGAATGCGGTGCTGGTGTTCGATGCGAAACCATGAGACGTCTTTACAAGTAAGCCATTCCAGAAAAGCTCTCATATGCCGTATAAGAAGCTTATATTTCCCCCCTCAGCTCCAAAGCCGCATTTCTTGGAGACCCCAATTTCCCTCTGTCTGCTCTTCATCACTATAGAGACGGCAAGGAGATATTGATACAGGATCTGTACGAAAGGTACTCTGCTTTGGCCTTCTCTCACGCATCAGACCGCAGCGTAGCCATTCTCGGCCTTGAAAAGCGTTTGGCCCGGGCACTCGAGACGCAAGCGTCGTACGGCTTGTTCGCAAAATATTTGCATCGTGGCCTGTTGTGGAAACGAAATCAGCCTGAGCCAATGAAGCGCATTCAACAACCAGCAGGTCGCCAAGTGCCTAGCTGGTCATGGATTTCTAAGGAGGGTGTCATAAAGTACGTGGACCTCAAGTCCGAAAGAGTTGAGTGGACGAATGAATTGGAAGGCATATTCACTCGTGCCTCCATGTCGGAACTCAATGCGCCATCTAGTCGTAAGAACGACTCTTTCCCTTCGGACATGGAAGTGTTCTCGTTTGGATTGAACATGAAAAAAGAAGAATTGACACTTCACGCCACATTTGACGAGTCGGACGGTCTTGATCATCACGGCCTTCGATGCGTGATCATCGGGCGCGAACGATACGACAATAGCCGAGAGGTGAGAAGGCTTCATTGCTTGGTTATCCAAGAGGCTGGCAGCATCGGTAATGGTTACATTCCGAGTGTTTATGAAAGAGTGGGAGTAGCATCCCTTTGGCCAAGGCATTTATCCAGTGACAGATCAACAGTAAGATTATGTTAGAATGAAAAGCATCCTCTTTTGCAACGCCATGATTGGAAAGAAACGTCAAATGTGCTCATCGAGCCTTTTCATATGAGATCTCACATTCATACAATAAAACATGTGCGATTGTGTCAAGTACGCCAATCACAGTTTGCGGCATGCTGTCTCAGGCGCGCAGGATTATCTTGGTGTTAGCCAGCCGAGATGGCCCTGTGAACAGCAGAGGTAAACGAGGGGGAAGATACTCATTCTAAATTTAATGCATGAGTTCGGATGTATTTGAGATGGAACCATAGCCATGAAGGTGGTTCGCAATTTCCGCAAGTGAGTCGCATTTTTTTCTCGAGTCCTTGGATTTTCATGGCGTCACCTTGGGGGTTGGCGCGAATGCAACCGCTTTGATATCTTACTTTTTTCAAATGGACTGCAGCCGCGGCTGCTATGCACTGCAGAGTGATAAAACAGGCACTAGAACGTCTGATTGAGCGGCACGGCAAATCCTACGAGGTATTTCTGTCGCCATCGAGCGCGGCTGACTTGCATGAGGAGTCGCATCATGCTGACCAGTCAGATGGCAGTTTCGTTTCAAGCTGCCTTAGTTCATAGACTTGCCGGCTAAGACGCATGGATGGCTAGATTCCCAACAAGAAGCAAGTATCAGGCCATCGGCGATGATCTATCACACATCCAGGGTGGGTGGGACGACGTTTGACTTTATTTCCCGACGCTGAGCGAACCGACTTCGCATTGCTTTTGGACCAAGGGCGCTGGATTGGGATCAACATTGGCACGTCGACGCTGTACGGATACGTACACTGAATTGGCGACGGACAAGGGTGACATTGTTCAACGTTACATCAAGAAACCATCGACCAATTTCACATTCACTTTCACATGGAAAAGATACGAAGCCACAAGGAGATCAAGTGAAAGACTTCTGTGATTGCGAACAAAAATGGCCCTGCTCGGAGCCTTTCTATAATATATATACAAGTATCATAAGATCGTATGCATCATAATGTGGTATCCTGGTTGCATCCTGTGCAAATGCGCTTACTGGACAGCGACGGCGGCGACGCCGGTGCCGTAAGCGATGTTGGTAACAGGCTGGTCCTTGAGAGCGGTCGTGACGCCGAGACCGCTGGGGCAGGAAGCCTGGTTGCTGACAGCGAGGTCGAGGTTGCAGAGCTCATCAACGCCCCAGGTGCAGGCAGAGTTCTGGATGTTGTAGAGAGCGTAGTTCTTGGCGACGAAGCTGTTGGGCTGGGCCAGGCAGGAAGCAAGGTAGTTCATGCTGTTGGCGGCAGAGAGAGGGAATTTGCCGTTGTCCTTGAGGAGGAAACCGCACTCGCTGGCGGGGACGGCCTCCCACTCCATGGAGATGGGACCACCCTGGCTGGGAGCCTCAGCGGCGCCCTTGCCGGTGCTGAGGTAGTTCCAGGCGTCGTAGGAGATGTCGTAGGCACCGCCGGACTGGTCGATGCGGAGCAGGTGGACGTAGCGCTCGCCGTTGGTGACCTTGACGCAGATGTCGTCGCAGCCGACGGAGTTGGGCCAGTAGGCGACGCGGTTGGTGTTGATCTTGCAGCCAAGAACGCCGATGGAGGAGGAGAAGGCGTCGTGGGGGGTCATGCCCGCGGTACCGGCCTTGCCGGAGTCGCGGATCGGGATGGAAGCGGCGGAGACCAAGCTGGCCGAAGCAGCGAGGATGGTGGTGAAAGCGGTAGCGAACATATTGGCTGTTGTTGAAGTGGAAGATATGAAATCTGAATCTGTTCCTAAAATGGGTCGGTTGCCGGGGTTGAAAGCTCGAGATCGAGGTATGAGATTCTTTCTCAGAAAGACTGTGTGTGGTATGCTTGCAAAGGAGTGAAGCTAGTAGTTGGTATCAAGGAGTGGTTCCTGATCTGTAGAGCTTTCGGTGCCGGCCGAGGGAGTGACTGGAGGAAGAGAAGAAAGAGTAAGGATGGTTGGTTGGTGATCAGAACGAAAGCATCCTGGAGAAGATGAAACTGGGGGAGCTTATATATGAGAGTCCCATGTCGGCAAAACGAACGGATGGCAAAGCTGAATAACAGCGTTGTACCCAGGGGAGATGAGATGTCACCCACACGGACGACGAACCAGAGTCCAAATGCTCGGTCCATCTACGGAGACCCACGCAGCAGGCGTCGGCGACTCCACAGCTACGCCGCAGTCGATGATGACGGTCGGCTGAAATGATCCTTTGGGGGAAAAGTGAGATTGAGAGAGTCAGCGAGGGCCGAGGCTGTGGGTGCCTCCCGACCCGCAGGCGCGAGTCGGGTCGAGCTGGTCAATCAAAAAGTGCCAGGAATCTGACAAGCAAGTCGTGGAACCACTGGAAACGTCCCTGACGCTGCGGTGATCCATCGCAACATGGAGAAACAAGGTCACAAACAGAGTTGTCAGAGCCCTAATTGAGGGGGTGGAAGAGCGCAACGCTAGGCCGGGAACGCCCCTCGAGAAGGTTGAGTTTTCAAGCCCATTGTGAACGGTTTCGGGGAAATCAGCCATGAGGAAACATGGCCAAGGCCCAAGAGGGAAAGGAGGATGCGCGCTGTCAGGGGTGAAAATCGCTCATGGGTCCCCTTCGGACGACCGAATAGAGTTTAGTGACAGGAACCGCCAGGAACCAAACGTTCTTTGGGCGCCGGACAAGGGAGTGCCCAAGCCCCAAAGGAGCCGAGGGAAGGCCTAGTTACTGTTAGCACGAGCTAAAGGGGGGACCAAAGAGGCGGCACAGCGGGGGCTACGGGAGTCAGGAAAGGTGGTGGACGGCATGGCACACGGGAGTCATGTTGGTTTGCGCGGTGCCTATGTGTAGCTTGCCCTAGGCACGCACGGTAGTGGGTTGTTGAAGGGTTTGCTGAATTGTCGGTGGACGGACGATACAAAGGATTCATGGGACGGACATGGGATGGCGATGGGACGGACATGCGTGCGATGTGTCATGTGCTCGTCCGCCAACAGACACGTTTGCATGTCGCCTTTCCCCTCTCCTTGGGCTGACGGGATGGCGGATCAACGACGGCACAGATGGATCATGCAGGTACACGGCGCACCGCTCAGCGGGAAACAACGCAGAGAAGCAAGGAAAAAAGCCGCGGACGAAACAGAATGCCTGGAGGGAGCGTGGGAACCTGACGCCACGCGGTTCCAGCCCTGACGCTTGACTCGGCGCGGAACAGTCGGCGGGCCACCCGCAGAACCGGACATGCTGGTCCATCCAGTCGGAACGAGAGAATTCGCATCCAGAAGCCTTGGAGCAGCCACGACAACGTAGCTTTGCAGCGATCGTCAGGGCGGATTTCTCAGAAAGATGCGGTGCAACCGTACTTTGATACCAAAGGGAGTAGACTTTTCCTCAGAAACCGCTCCCACTGGTCCACGGCAAGTCCCACAAGGCTCCAAGCCTGGGCGCCCTTTTGTGCCAGCTGTTATTTTGCTTTTTCCTCGTCAAAACTTTCCAAGGAACCAAGACACCAGGTCACTCTTCTACTTCCAAGTCACCAAGCCCATGGCACACGGCACAGCTGGAGAGACTTGGTCGCGCGGTACTCCCCGCTTCCTCTGCCCAGTTCTCCCGTCCCGCCGCCAGCTTCCCACGCCGTCAGCCGGGCAGAAAACCTCTCGTCCCAGCGGTCCTGATGGATGCGTGACGGCGCGTTGGCGTCATGTCGGCAGCTGGCGATGGGTCTCACGACGTTCTGGCCAAAAGTGCTTGCAGCTGTATCCATCCAGCGGAGACGGCCGGCTTTCGCCAATGGGATGAGCCGCATTGTAAGAGGGCGCAGCAAAAATTGATAGGCCGGTACTTTTATGTAACGAGAAATGTCTTACAGTGGCGTTGCTCAAAGGCGGCAACCGGTATGCAACCGGTAGAAACGCCAGGATCTTTTGGATTCCCCTCACGAGAATTTTGCGATTCCATTGTCCATTGTCGTCAGTCTGCAGGTTTTTCTTCTCATAGTCGCTCGCAATAAGTCCGAAAGATCTTACAAATTGAGCGATTTTATGTCCGTACCTTTCCCGACACTGGCACTTGCCGAGACCCGTGAGGAGTTCTAGCCTCTGTGCCGCTTCGGCTTCCCAAGATCCGTCCCGGCAGCGGAGATGCCTCCGCCGTGCGGTCTTTTGTTCACCATGATTCAGTCGACGTCGGCAAATCTGATTTTGAGCGCATATTAGTCACAATAGTCAAGATCTTGGATCGGGCAGATTGTTCACCCGCTGGATGCATGTGATGATGCTTATTAAGTACTTGTTCATGAATCTTATGTCATCCTATCAGTAAGCCTGGTGGTACATACATGATGTCTGCCTCTTAATTAACATCAGCAACTGCGAGCGGCGACGCCCGCGTTGATGGACAAGTCAATGACAGCAAACATGCCATTTCCCCGCATCCAGTAGACACCGCATTGTAAGTGACACGCTGCAGATTCAGACGTTAGGATGCGGGGATGGCAACAATCGGAAATCCAGAGTCAGAGGTTTCACCGCAGAGTGTCTCAAAGATAAAGTCTTGTGTCCCAGTCAGCTGGACTGAAGCGCGGCATCACAGCATACAAGAGAGACATAAGACACACGGCTTTCGCCTAAACATGCCAGCTTGCAATTATAAAATCTAACACACCACACACGACGAAGAGGCTTCCGGGACTTGTGAGTCAACCCTCCACAGCAAGTTCCCTGCAACATACCATGCGAAGGATCAAGGTCATGACTGTATTGCCATTGCGCCATGCGTGGGCTCCATCTCTGGATGAGATTAGTGCTGAGAATCAAACAAAGAGTGCGGGCTTTCTCACCTTGGTCATAAGTCGGTCGAAGCCTTCGCTGAGTGTGACACTGATGTGAGAGGTTCCTCAGTAGATAGGCAGACTACCCAAAGACCAACCCATGACTGAGTGTACTAGCATGACTTGAAGATCATCCTCTAGGCCGTGGCGCTTCAGAATCTCAGCTAAAACCTGCATGATTCCGTCAACCTTTCCCACGGTCAGGCCATCATAAGAGACGCCGACGGTAAGCGCATTAATACTAGAACCGGTCTTGAGGTCTCCATGAGCCATTGTGGCTATGAGGAGGGACTTGGTTTGAAACTTTTCTTCCAGTTCAGTACTAATATCTTTGTGAAGTACTGCTCGCACGATGTCGACTTTATCCCTGATAGAAACAGGGAGATTGCCAAATATGATACTCCATTTGGGATCGAGTGGGAATGATGCTGCAAACGTTCCCATCCAAGGGCCCCTTTCGACTGTCATGGCTTGATCTGTGGGGGTGGGGTTGGGCATGGTGAAAAGTCGTGACAGGTTGTTGTTGACTCCCGTCAGCAAAGGACTGATGTGAGGGAAGATGTACTGTGGAGTAATTCGTGGATGCAGAATGGCTGATAGATGTAGGAGGGAAAGAGTTGTGGTTACACGTGTTGCAAACGACGATATTCATGGTCATTGACGGAGAATCGGACAAGACACAAATTTAAACTCACACGCCACAAGATCTTAAGCGCATGGATTGTGTCTGCGGACTGCCCAGGTTCTCAGTGCACTACGCTTCACGTGATGCGTCACATCATATCACGACTTACCGTATTGCAGGAAAGTTTTATTCTTTTGGGTTCTCGTTAATCCTGAAGTATTTGATCGGAACTTATCTGAGGAAAGTAGATGCGAGTTTATAAGCAGACTGCGGGTGGGGGAGAGACACGTGCATCCATTCCGTAAAGGTGTCAATACATAGATGGATTTTCATCGTCTTTAGAATATTTTTCACCGTGAGAGTCATACGGCGGTCAACAAGGTGCGCTTCCAGGCGGCAAACTGCGAAGAAGAAAAGTTAGAAGGGAAGAGATATTCATCGTCTTTGTTGTTTACACCAAGGTGGCTAAAATTTGACTTTGATATGCCCACAATTATTCGTACCATTGAATACGCAATGGAAATGATAAGAGAGTCGGTGTTCGGTTTGATGACACCGCTCAATACTCTGAGCGACGAACATCAAGACGAGGAAGCTCTTTATCACGTGGTAACTAGATCTTCCGATTTCTCAGCTCGCTAAGTTATGAATATCTGGTATTATTAAAGGCCCTATTCAATATTATATAGTGCTAAATTACCGTTTCCCGGTACCACGGGAAGTCTCATTCCGACATAAACAGATCTTCTCGCATTTCAGTTCGCTGAATCATCTCAGGTCAGTTTCATCACGACATCCTGTCTCATCGAAGACAAGTTGAAAGTCATGTGTAGAAACGTGGCATGCCACAAATCTGTGTATTATTGTCCTCGGGTATTGTACGCTAGCGTCGTCTGACTTTGACAGGTAGAATTTGTACAACCTCACGTTGATGGCGCTTTCGTTCACGCTCCGAGTTCTCGCTTCAACTTGCTCCCTCAATTTTCCGATACTTCAGCCAAGTGGCTTAGTTGGAGCAGAAGGTGGCGGCAATGGTGATCTGGCAGTGTCCAGAGCAGCAGTCGCCGTTGCTGGAGCAGGGCTCTGTTTCAAGAGATAATCAGCATTTGTTCTCGTGAAGATCAATGGCCAGATACCCAGCTATATAAAAGGATCATAGAAGAGCTTTCGAGATGATGAAAAATCACTTACTTCTACTAACGGTGCAGCGTTGCTCTAGGATCTCAGCCGCGGGAGCGGCGATGGCAGGAACAGCGGCAGCCAGGACGGCCAAAACAGTGGTGAGGGTAGAGAACTGCATTTTTGCGAGTTGGTGGTGATGAGCGGAGAGAGACGGTGTTGGGATTTGATGAAGTATCTTGAGCTTGGTCGAGCCTGAACATCAAACTCAGCCACTTGGCGCAACAGTCCATCATTTATAGGCAAACTTGATGATCCCACCGGCGTGAGGCAACTTATTCTCGCGGAAAGCTTCCCAGTTCCAAGTTCACCGCCAGTGGGATATCCTGTCGATCATATCTCATCTAATCTTATCAGATGAACCGAACCCAATATTGAGTCTGTCTCCAGAGCGGGGTTGCCGGTGGTATGTAGCAGTTTTTGGCTGCTTCGATCATTCTGCATCAAGACTGATATATCGGATGCTCCTTTGGGATTACTATGATGCATCGACCGGTGGGATACCGAGGGGATGAACCACTCTTATGCATAACCGACTCGGAGTTCCCAGATCTAGCAGGTGCTACCCACTTGCCATTGTCAGAGATCTTGATCATAAGGGTTCTCAAGGAGACGAGAGTAGTAGGCCCCTGGTCAGCAGGGTCAGAGAGCTACCCGAGCAGGTAACCGGAAGGCGCTAGGTAGCCACAATTAAGCTTATTCAATGATATATGCAAGGATGTTTCCCACCTATCTGTTTTTGAGGAGCCAGTTGTTGGGTATTCTCGGCGTGTCAGAACAACTACATTAATCGACCATGACCAACTGTCCAGCCGATCTTCCATTCGAATTTTTAGCCACAATCACCAACATGATTTGATCTCTTGGGACCTTTCCAGGAGTCGGATATTTCTCCATCACAGGTTCCCGCTCTAACTCAGTTTGCCAACCCCACGTGTCCCCATTGATCTCAACCGGGGAAGACAGCTCGCCATTGGCGTATACTTGAATGTTTGCGGTATCCACGGCAGGATCGCTCGCACGAACCGAACCCTTGATCGAAACCTTTCGGATCTCCAGACCTATTCGATCAACATTCTCCACGTGGAGGATTTCGATCCTCAAGTCCGGACTGACGCTTCCGCGCAAAGATCCCCCGGAAAGCTTTACAACGTCGGTTTGCAGCCGAGGCGTGGCTGGGGGGCTTTCTCTGCGTCTTGTCGCAGTCTCATACGCATACGCATATCGAAGAAGATCACTATCACTGCAGCCCTTTCCAGCAAAAGTCAGGCCAACGGGCATCTTCTTGTCAGATAGAGTCCCCATTGGCACCGTCACCGCCGGCACACCGAGGTGCTTCATCGCTCGATTGCCATTGGAGTACTTCACGCCATCTTGCAACGTATGCAGCATTGAATCGCGCTTCTCCTCGGAGTCAGCCCTTCCGACGTCACCATTAGTAGGGAAGACGAGGACGTCGAACTTGTTCTCGTCCATCCAATCCTCCAAGTCTCTCTTGCGGGCGGCCTCCAAGGCTACCAACGCTTCGGCACATCCGGGCAAGTCCTGGATCTTTTCGGGCCGCTTGCGAATAAAGTCAATCATCTCCTCGTATCGCACGTGATTTTGTTGCTCAGTGAACTCTGCAGGGTCATCCATTGGCGCGAACCCGGGGTTGATCTTTCGGCTATCCACAGTCTCTAGGCGCGGATAGTTCGGGTCGTTGTTGTACCGGAGAAAATCATCCCAGGCAATAGCAATCATTTGGCATCGCTCGGTATCCATCCACGTGTGTGGCATTCCCGGTACGTTGGCGGCCTGTCCTGGGAAGTCCTGCTTAGAGTAGTTTTCGACCATGGGAAAATCCGTCTCAATGATGGTTGCTCCTAGTGCCTCCAAGTCGGCACGAGCCTGTTCCCACAGTTGACGCGTGGCTTCCGTGCATACTACGGAGTAGCCGGACGATGTCTGCTTTCCGATATAACAGATGGGAACAGCGATGCGTTTACCCCTCAACGAATCAGAATCCATCAGGCTGCTGTAGCTCCGCGGACGAAGGTCTGAGACCTGGGGAATAGAAACAGTCGTTTGTTCACGCCAAAAGTCGCCTCTCGGGTTCTTGTCGTCGGCAACAATGACATCCAAAACTCGGAGCATGTCTGCCACTGACTTGGTGTAAGGGACGACAACGTCACACGTGGGATACAACGGCCAGAGTCCTCGAGAAGGTATGACCCCCCTTGAAGGGGAGTAAGCAATGAGAGCATTGTGCGAGGCCGGCGCTCGGCCTGAAGAGACGGTTTCGCTGCCAAAGCTGATGGGAGCAAACGACGCCGTGGTAGCCACGCCAGATCCGTAAGACGAACCGGAAGCGAAGCTCGTGCAAAGGTATTCTGGGTTGTATGAGCTGAGAGATCTACCGTAGAGGCCTCTTTGACTGCCCCCATCAGCCATAGGCGGCATATTAGTCTTTCCGATGAGCACGGCGCCGGCCTCGCCGAGAAGCTTCACGACTGCCGCGTCAGATGACGAGACTAAGTGTTCGAAAGCCGGTGAGCCTGCGGCTACTGTGAGACCCTTGGCTTGAAAGCTGTCTTTGATCGTGAAAGAAATGCCTTCGAGGGGTCGCGGCGGCTGCCCAGAGGCTCGGTAGTCGTCTGATGCTTGAGCTTCTTCAAAGACCCTGGGGTTGAGGACGCAGATCGAGTTGAGGAGAGGGCCTCGGCAGTCATACTTCCCAACGCGATGTAGGAAGCGCGCCACGAGGTCAACACTTGTCAATCTTGTTGTGGACAGTGCATGTTGCAACTGGCCGATAGTTGCCTCCGTGATGTCGAGAGTATGCAAGACGGTCATCTTAGTTGGTGCCGGTGGTTTCAACCTGAGCAAACGAAACAAGCGATTGCCGATGATTCAAAGGGTCCGAAAATGAAAATGCAACAAGTTTTAGCCTTGAGCGAAAGATTTCTGCCAAATCACCCATTTTATACGGCATCTTGAGCGAGTCTCTCGCGAAGCCCAACTGATGTTAAGGCCTGGGAGGGAATGTCGAGACGATGTCGAAGCTGAAGGTGGAGACGAGGGAGGGAAGGTCGAGCCGGATTTGGGAGCGAAAATGCCTAAATCGTGCTAAACACCAGAATCCGCAGCCTCTGATTGGTCAGCGCTGAATCCCGAGTCTCGCGAATTTCCGCGCACCGCTATTTCAAACCGGAAACATCCTTCGATATCGGGCCGCAGTCCGAGATGCTCGGATTCACCCTTACGACCGCCTGTTTGACAAAAGCTGATCCGATTGTTCTGCGGCAATTCCAAGTGTGACTGCGCAGCTCCGTGAAGTGGGCGGCGCAACTTCACTCAGTGGGCCATTGCATGTCTAACATCGAGACCATCTTCAGCTATGGGGCATGTACAAGATTTTAGAGGTTCTGTGAAGCATGTTTGGACCAAATTCACCAAGTCTAAGAATCGTGCTAGAAGTAGAACCATACGTGTAGATAAGAGACATAGCCAGTTTCCGACAGACGAAATGTCGGCTGCGGCTGTGGTTTCGTGAATGATTGCCTAAGAAGATCCTTCCATTGTCTTGTTCGTCAACGAAGCCTAGATTTTGGCTGCTCACGAGAAGATAACCTATTCTGCGTCAAGTCTTCAGTAACATAAGGTTTGATTACAGCGTAGAACCGACTTTTTTCCATTTTAGGAAGTAGCAAGTCGTTGCTGTCAATCCACCAGATCGTCGCGCTAAGGTGTCAGCTTGCACTCCATTATCTCAAAAAGGCAACAAGGCCTTTCCATAGCCACATAATTCCTAGCCTCTGAACTGTGGCATTGTCCAATCAGCACAAGACCGAGGCTCTTCAGCCACTGGACCGTCTGGGTAGCCTTCAAACAGAGGTCAAATTACGCATGCCAAGTCTCCAGCTGCCAGGCATGTTCCAACTCGTCGACAGAACAACTCCATGTTGTTGACGGCCGAAGCCCGCTTTAGTTCACGCCATCAGCCCTACAGATTACCAACCCTAGTGAATGTCAGCATTCGAGCATGGCTAAGCATTGCTGGCTGTGTCTTTCAGCGGCAACTGCGGGCGCGAAATAGTGTATCTTACCCTGAATAATCCCGATAGAGCTTTTGTCCAGCAGGTGTGCTGACATCGGTGGCTTCTCAGGTTGAAGATAAAATATTGTTGACCCCTCCACAGATTCTCGGTTTGCAACACGCTACTCACCATCAATTCATTAAATTACCGGTAGTCTCTACATCAAATCAGTAGCAAACCCAACGAGCATCATGCCATTTTTGCAAAAGAGCGACGAGCCTCAGCCAACGGGGCCCCCATGCGAAGTCCTCCGCATCAACAAGCGCTTCGGCGGCGCCCAAACGACGATCGACCGCATCGACCCAGTCACTGGCTTCGCGACACCATTCTACATCCTGCACAACAATGACGAAAAGTCCATCGCCGTTATCCACGCCGATCCCCGCGCGCAGCAAATGTCAGATCAGGCCCTCGGCACGGCGCAGCGGCATTCGCTCTCTTCAAAAGTCGACATTGTCTTCCGCGGTATGCCGTTCAAGATGAAAGGGAACGATCTAGGCATGGGACACGATTTTGATTACATGGGCGTGCGATACAGCTGGAGGTTATCGAGTTGGACGGGTTCTACGGGGACGATTTTCATGGAGGACGGGAACGGGAGGTTGTTGGCCAGGTGGAAGAGGAAGCCTGACGGGAATGGGACGAGCCCGACGTTTGAGGTGTACGTGCCGCCACAGAGTATCGATATGGACATGGTGATTGTGACGGGGTTGGCTTCGATTCAGTATTGGGTTAAGGAGAAGAAAGACACCATTGCAGTAGTGGGGGATCTTCTCGGGGCGTCGTTGTGATGACACACGGATTACACCTTCCTCTTTTCCAGTCGTTTTCTCTGAGATATTCATAGCGACTCACCATTGCTGGAATCAATCAGCAAGGTTTACGACCTTCAGAATCCGTCCTGGAATGCAGAACTGTGGAATTCACGTCAACTACAGGCTTACAATATGAGCATCAGGGGGAGTGATAGCAATTCTTATTACAGTGGAAAGATCTATCAACATGTTCTTTGAATCTCAAGGCATTCGCCGTAACCCTTGGTGTCTATTGCCGGCATTGGAGCTTGCTTTTGCCAGCGTTTCGTCCCATCTTCCTCCGCAAGGCCCCAGAGGTCTTTTCAGCAAAGCAGGAAAGCACACATCTCGACACTATTTCACAACCTAGGTCGCTCCTTCTCTTCGATACTTCGAGCTGTTCGACCAAGAGGAAAAGTTTGCTCCTGCCCTTTCCCATCCAACCTTTGCCCCCACAAGTGTTTCTTTTCTTCCCCAAACCTCTCGCTCTCCAGTCTGTCGCTCCCACAACCACGATAGCTTCAAGCAACCTCTCTTCTCGCGCAAGCAGTCTCTCTTTTCTGAGCAACTTGCTCCCTCATTCTTCGTTCACTCTTTCTTGACATTCATTACATTCCTTACAACCTGCACGATGGACACCTATTTCGAGCGCCTCTTCACCTTCCATGCCACGGGCTCCGAGTCTGGCGACGGCGAGGGCATGAAGTGGCCCGTCAACACCCTCCGCCCTGAGGACATGGCTGGGGCTGGCTTCTACTACACCGGTATCGAAACCAAGACATCTGACAGCGTTACCTGCTTCTCGTGCCAGATGCAGGCGTGGAAGTGGAAAAGGAAGGACGACCCTTTCACCGAGCACTCGACAGGCTCGCCCAAGTGCGAGTACGTCACCACCCAGCAGTTCGAGGACCGCCACAACCTTTTCCTCATGGAGAAGGAGGGCAAGACGGCCTCCAAGCAGAGCAGCCCTGACACACTGGACGGGCCTGCCACGCCACCCGAGACCCCGACCAAGCCCAAGGCCACCACCAAAAGATACCAATACCGCCGCAGAATGGTTCTGTCGCCCATCTACACAGTCTACGACAGCTGCCCTACCAATGAGCAGACCCAAGATACTGTCCACCGACACACCGACAAGCAACCCGTTGAGATTGCGATTACCGCTGGTGACACCAAGTTCACCATCCAGGTGACCGATATCAGCCCCAGAGGTACGTTGATCCGACATATTACTCACTCGACACATCACTGAAATGTACAAGCAGGCACGAAGCGTCTTCGTATCGACTGAAGTGTTGAAGTCGCGACTTTGTTCGCTCATTTTCATGTTGAATATCAGGCGGATAGTGACTGATCCGCGTTACTTGCTCAAATACAGTCAGTCACACCACAAGACCTCGTAAGGCAAGAAGAGCAAGGCTGACTTTTGCTCGACAGGAAGAATACACTTATACTTGCCCACGACGCGATGCAATATGACGACATTGCGGAAGAAAATTTGCTGAGATACCACACGCCGTACGACCAAAGTCAGGAGTTGCGGTCTCCAGTCTACTTCCAATGAACTACACGGGACCTACACCGGTGATTCGAAACGAAGGGGCTGTGCCACAATTTCTATTTACATACTTGCTACGGTTCGAAGGACAGATTTGAAGGATTTGGCTGCACATGGTTAGGGGATGTGTGGCAAATGGGAGGGAGAGGAAATCATCCGTCGAGTCACACATTTTAGATAGCTTCCCGTCAACATCACTCGCTTCCTAGCTCTGATTCCCAAACATGCGTGATGTCGAAAGTAGATGTGGCGAATGAGGTTCGCAACCGTCCCGTGATGTGCGTTGAGACAAGCCCGCTCAAGACCCTCTGCGCAGATGCGGTCAACCCAGGCAGGCGACACTCACACTGCAGGCGGCAGCCACGTTGCCAAACTCACACAGATCAGCATCCTCATTCTTTAAATTTACGATTCAAAGTGAAGAAAAAGGTTTCGAGGCCTGTGGCATCGCGGGAGCTGACATGTACCAAACATGCCTCAGACATCAAACCACGATCGCCAACCTCACCGACAGGAAGGCACATCTTCAAAAGCACATTGCATGCGAATCCTCCAAACAAGACTTGGGATCCTACCCGCCAATCCCCAGGTTTGAGCGACATTCACCCAAGCAGCGAACGCCTCACCAGAAGCCCGCCGCCCATCCTGCCTGATTCAGCACTTTGAAGTCGGGCTGTACCACACACACACACACACTGGCCGCAGGCGCGGGGAAGCAGAAATGGAAGTATCCTTACTAACATCCTCTCAGCGAACGAATGACAGAGACCGGCGAGTGCCTTCAGCCACTTGACTTGCGGGCATGTGGTGTGGTGCACCGCCGGGCGGGTGCATGTGGGTTTGCCTGTTCGCGCTACAGTGGAACCCCGCTGTCAGGCGGGTAAGGGCCGGCGGAGTTTTTTTTTTTGGCTGCCCTGCAGTGTGCTTTTGTCGGGTGCCTGTGTGGCTGCGGCGCGGGAGCGGGAGGTGAGCGTGGCTCGTGACTTGACTGCCGTGCTGCGGCCGGGGCGGCGATGCGGCGGGTGTGTTTCTGTGTGACTGTTGAGAGTAGGTAGGCTGACAATGTTTGGTGATGCCTAGACATATATAAATTACATGAAAAGCCGTTGAAGAAGTCATCTAGATCTTGAGGCAAAGAGTCGAGAGAGGCAGTCATCACAAAGAAGCAAACCAAAGCCATAACCTACCAAGAAACCATCATCACCCACCACCAGCAAACGGGAAACAACACGCAAAAACACAATGACGACCGTCACGCAGACACACCGACACGGACGCTCGGGGCGCAACCCGCTCAGGACAGTCTGGCGCGAGACGTACGAGGTCTGGGACGGCGTCTGCTACGGCGTGGGCAAGGCCTACTTCAAGATCACCGGCAAATGGTGATTTGATCTTTGCGCGCCGCCTTTTCTACGGCCATACTTCAGAGGGAGCCATGCGGGTTTACGGGGTCGCATACGCAGATTAATTCGCCGAGACGAGATACACGAAAAAAGGGCTGAGTGGAATCAAGCATTTTTTGGTTTTCTTGTTTTTTTGGGGGACATCCCTTCCCCCTTCTTTGACGATCGCGAAGGATACGATACGACAGACGGACGGACGGCGGGACGACACGAATGACGGCGGCGGGACGAACGCTACGCTGGGCAGATGAAGATTGACAAGACGGAGCGTCCACCGATGACGTCGGGCGCTGGACAAGAAGCAGCGACAAAAAAATCTCGATCAGCGAGCGACTGAGCGCGACCCCATCAACTTGACACGGACTTGAGGGGCGGTCGTCGTGGTGCCTACCGGGGGAGACCCAGGGGCTGGTGCTGGTCGGCGCATGGAACGAGACGTCGGGTGAGGCGAGGCGGCGACCGGGGATTCCGCTGCGAGGAGGCCGCGGGAGGAGCGTTTGGTTCGAGGGAGGTTCAGCAGGACGGGTGGGATGACGAGCTGAAAGACTGAAATGCAATGGCAATGCTCAGCTGTGGTTGTTGTCGACGATTTGGATTGATTGAAACGCGGCGACGGAGGGGCGAAACGCGGGTTTGCCAATAATAACAGCGCCAACCCGGGCAATCAGGGGGACGGAGTAGGGACAAACGCGCGAGACTTTTTCGCTTCAGAGTTTTGGCGGGCTGGGATGAACATCAATGGAGCACAGCACAGGCACTGCCGGAAGTTTGATAAGCAATGCCAGAGATGGGGATGTGCGATGGATTTATTTTGGAGACACGATAGATTTAGAAACAAGAAAAACAAGCAATGATGAACATGTCGACTGGAGCAGGATTGTTGGATGATGGTGCTGCAAGGCAGATGAACAAGTGTCGGTCGGTCCACTGAAAGACCACAATTATTATCGATTCACGGTCTCTGCCTTGCACTGAGGAACTGGACTGTAGGCAGTGAGTGGACTGTGAGCATGAACATCAAATTCCAGGTGGTGCCAATGAAGGCGGGTGACTTGTCGAATCGGGTGTGCTGGGCCAATTTCGGCTCCACTGGACGTCTTGTTTGGGCTAAAGCGCGTAAATTAACTTAAGGTGGCCCCAAGAAAAGAGAGTTAATTGACTCCCGCCGCCGTCACTATTTTTGTTGGTATTTTATTTCTACTGCGCACTGTACGTTTCTGACTCGGGTGGCCTGGGTGGGATGGACGGATGGATGGATGGATGGTGGTTTCGTCGGAGACCTTGGAGGCCGTCCTGCAGTGTGCCTCGTATTCTTTTGGGGGTTGACGGAATTTCGATGTGTTGCTGCATCGATAATCGTCATTCTGCCTGACTTGGTCTTGGACTTGGGGTCGTCTGGTCTCGTCGTGATTGCGCTGAACTTTTCCCAAACTCAGGCCAAAGTCTAAAATATGAAGGACGAGTGTGCAGTAGGGCTATGCAGCTTGGCACAGTAGCGTGCGTCGTCATAGAAGAACGAGATAGCAAGTCACCACTCACCTACCTTGGGTACGGATATAGCGCAAGACATCGGACCGGTTGGTTCGAGGTTGATGGACGGATGCGCGATGGACGATGGGTGGCAGTTGGACGTGTGGGATGATTGGAGGTGGACGTCCGTGACAGTGCCTGTGGACTGGACCGAGATTGGAATTTGGCGCCAACGGCCCCTCTGTGAATCTCACAAGCACCCAGGCGAGGTCTCCTCAGTGGATGGCGAGGAGTGGCTGTGATGCAGGCCTACGGGAGATCTGGACCGTCCGTCGGCAATGTGTTGTGTTGTTGGTCTTTCGTAATGTTTGGTTTTCCTGGCTCGGCCAATGTTTGCATTGCCATTGCATGTGGTTCATTCTGATGAAGTGCCCCCGGGGGGAGTTAGGGGACACAAGGAAGGCGGACTGATGTGGAGCAATATCCGATGGCCGGATGTTGATTGTAATAACGATTGCAAGGAGTGCCGTCGGCCACTGATTTCCCATTCGACGTGTGTTTGGCCGAGCGGCCTTGGGTGATGAGCTCGCATTGACAGCGTTCTCCAAGATCTTGGACGGCCTGAAGGAGAGACGGTGTCGCGCTGGGCGGCGGCTGGGCAGAGGCAGCTGAAATGAGTTTGACTTTTTCAGCGATGTGAAGTCTGGCAGATGGAGGGGCGGGTTGACAGCGGGAGTTGGGGTCTTGGGGGATAAAAAGAGGCGCAGAATGGACGACAAGAAAATGCCAATGCTTGAGCGGATTGATCTCTTGGCGGTCTTGACGCCAATTGAGTAAGTAGGTAGACCGTAGATGTTTAGATCTGTCGATGGCGAGTCGGTGCTTGGCGACAACACTGCGGTAGCTTGTCGAGTGCCATTGAGGGCAGGCGGCGGAAGTGATACAGAGTACTATTGGCGATGATTTACCGTTGGACCGTGACGGGCGGTAGTCGATGCCTGCATCATTGACCGGAGGGATGTGCGATGATGGGTGGATGGGTGGATGGGGTGGTGGTGGTGGGTATGTTGAAAGTCCTAATTATTTCAAGTAGTGTTATACTAAGCCGAT